>OY747716.1:46812317-46972317 GCA_963556495.2 Valencia hispanica
TTCACTTTAAAGATTCACTTTAAACGTTCATTTTAAAGGTTCATTGTAAAGGTTCATTTTAAAGATTCACTTTAAAGGTTCATTGTAAAGATTCACTTTAAAGGTTCACTTTAAACGTTCATTTTAAAGGTTCATTGTAACGGTTCACTTTAAAGGTTCACTTTAAAGGTTCACTTTAAAGGTTCATTTTAAAGATTCACTTTAAAGGTTCCTTTTAAAGGTTCACTTTAAAGGTTCATTTTCCAGGTTTTCCAGCTCATTAACATGGAAATGAAGACAATTGCTTAAACAGCTTTAAACTTGCTGATTACACTAACAGTAAGCTACATATACTGAAAGGTCATGTGACTGTATTACACTGATTAACAGGGTTTCATGTGGGTGAGGGGTGGATGGATTGATAAAAAGACGGATTGATTAAAAAAGGATGGATGAATGGGTGGATAAAAAAGATGGATGGATGGATAAAAAGATGGATGGATGAATGGGGGATAAAAGGGGATGGTGGATGGATAAAAAGATGGATGGATGAATAAAAAGATGGATGGATGGATAAAAAGATGGATAAATGGATGGATGGATAAAAAGATGGATGGATGAATGGGCGTATAAAAAAGATGGATGGATGGATAAAAAGATGGATGGATAAATGGATGGATGGATGAATAAAACAATGGATGGATAAATAAATAAAAAGATAAATGGATTGATATAAGGATGCATGGATAAATGGAGGGATAAAAAAAAGATTGATGGAAGGAAGATTGATTCTGTCTGTGGGGTGTCTCAGATGTCCCAGTGGGTTGATGTTGAACACACTGGGACATCTGTGGGCCCAACATGGCGCCACGATACGACCTCTAACCTCAGCATCTGGCAGGTCATCCTGCTGTTTTATCTGTAATTTAAGTAACTTATCTGAATCGTCACCACTTCTAAGGTCTTAAAACTTTATTTCACTGGTTTGTGATTTCACGTTAACGACTCCACCCCAGAGAGAAACCCACTCAGATGAGAAACAGGAACCAGAGGGTCATACCGACCTTCAGTGCTTCGGTCTGCAGGCCGAGTCCTTTGGTGCAGAGCTCCATGACGCTGTAGGAGCAGAAGGTGTCCCTCACCCTCAGCTGGCTGACGGCCAGCAGCCACAGAGCCGGGTTGGTCTCCAGCTCCACCGGTGGGATCAGAATGGACTGGTGGCCGGAGTAGACGCTGCGGACGACACGGAGAACTCACCTTCAGGAGCCGAGCTTTTAAAGGGTTAGGTCACACTTTGCTCTCAAAAGCTGTGTGCCATCAGAAAACCTGATCAGCCTTTATATCACCAGACAGTCTGGGATGTTGTTTGATAAAACCAAAAGCTTGGGATCGTAGTTAAAGCAGATGAGAAGTGTTGTGTTGTGACTTGAAAGTCTCTGAGGAGGCCATGAAGTTCTTCCTGAAGCTGGATGTATCTGATCAGGATTCATGAACAAAAACATCTGCAAACCAGAACCAGGATGGGAGACTTCAATGAAAATGGCAGCAGCTGATTTCTCTGCTGAGTCTCCACATTATGTGCCCTTTGGTGTTTTTTATCACTTCATCTGCACTTCATCTGCAGCAATAAAAGGGCACACCCCTAAAATATTGTAAAAAAATGTTTTACCTTCTACCCCCAAACATCACTGCAGTTTATTGGAAATTGATGTGATTGGCCGGGGATCTGCAACCTATCCAGGTACATTAAATATTTTTGGCCTCAGTCCAGCTAAACAAAACTTTGTTAGAGCCTAAAATTTTAGAAGTTCTTCAGAAGAACTTCTAAAATATAAATATTTTCTAGAAGAAATGTATTTTCATTTTAAAAATAAAACCATATTGTTTCTTTTTTAAGGATTCAAAACAAAGAAAAAACATTTTTAAGCTAAAGTTATCAAGAGGCCTTGTAGATGGTCCAAAAAAGCCGCAGGTTGGAGACCCCTATGATAGATCAATGTCTGGTTCACATAAATGTGAAGTAGAAAGTATATAATGTTGTTTTCAAAACAACAAAAAGAATAAAGATCTTTAAATATTTAGCCCCTTGTAGTCTGATACCATGAAATAAAACCCAGTCCAACAAATTGCTTTCAGAAGTCAACAGGTTAGTTGAATCTCTCCTCTATCCAGGCTCTATGAAGCTGATCCTTTAACAGGATGGATTCCTCCAGGAGAAAAGAACCGATACACGACAGAGTCGGCGCGTGAGGAGAGAAGGTTGAGAGCGGCACCGACCTGCAGAGACACCAGAGAACAAATCCGAGGCCGCAGTACGGATCCAGGCAGATGGCCACCTCTCTGGACGGGTACAGCTCACACTGCAGCTTCACCGAGCGGCAAAAGGCTCCCACTGCATTATGGGACATCTGGAAGGGGAGGAATGGAGAAACCGATGAAAAACCAGGGGTTCATTTTACTTTTAAAACAAGAGTTTTTAGACATTCGACTTGAAGTGGTTTGGTTACATTTTTTTACATCTAGATTTGTTCTCAGCTCAGAGGAAAAATAAAGAGAATTTTGAGGTGAGCAAAAGTAAAGGAACACACCAATTGTTTTTCAGTCTTTTAACCATTTTTAATAGCAGATATGGTGCTAGCCACATTTATTGGCACTCCTGGTAAAGATGCAAAGTAAGGATGCACCGATATGACAATTTGGGCTGATATAGATATCCGATATTTATTACGCCTTCGTTGGCTGATAACTGATATTTACCGACATTATATATTTAAAAATCCGGTCATAATTTATTTCTACCTGTCAATTTTTAAACATGAAAGAATTTTAATACATATTCAATATATTTTTTTTATTCATTTTAAATGAAATTCAATACAAACATGCTGAAAAGAGAACTACTTAAAAAGAATGCAATTAAATGATTACACTTATGAATACCTGCTGTGACCTGAACCCCCAGTCTCACAAGTTTCTCCTGCTCCGCATGGAACTGAAATGCTCACCCACTTGTGTGTAATCAAATAGTGAGATTGCTGCAGAGGTTTTGGATTTTGACTCTGACAGATGACTTCTAATGTTCTGAAGGCTGAATCGGCGCTCCGCTGCCACACTGGCGACTGGAATTAAGCGCCACTTCAGCCAGTTTTGAAATAAGGAAATATTTCTCCAATTGAAGCGATCAGAAGTCAGAAGAAAAGACTCTCTGAACGAGCCGTTTCCTGACCCGTAAAGTATTGCTTCACCGGGAGGAAGGCCAGCAGGATGCTATGGAGTGCGTCTTAACCAGCTGCACTCCCTGGCCTTAGTAACTTTTTAATTTTGCAGCCAGCTCCTGGTTAGCAAGATGCACTGAATACGGTGTCTGGATCTGAGATAATGCTCAGATGCTCTCATGGGAATCCTTTTCTTAATTGATTTAGTTACCTGGACTCGTAAAGCTGCATTTGTACCAGGTGTGAATACTAACCTAAAAAAATATTTTTTTCATCACCGTTCTAAAAAAACAGTCAAAAACGCAACCCCTGAATATATATATATATTTATTTATAGTACTGTGCAACAGTTGTAGGCATTCTGTAAACAAAGAATACTTTCAAAAATGGAAGTATCAATCACTTATTTCCATCAATCAACAAAATGCAGTCAATTAACAAAAGTGTCTTGTTGCGATGCTCAATCTTACCGTGACATGAAACTATCAACCTCATCCTTGGTAGCAGAGTTTGGCTGTTCCTCACCTAGTTTTAAGCCTCCTACACAGCTGTTTCTGTTTCAGTTAATGACTGGGTTTCAACCTACGTGTGACATTGATGATCATTAGTACCTGGTTGATCATACACCTGACTATAATCCTACAATATCCCTGACTTTGTGCAAGTGTACCTACAAGAATTAATCCTGGTTTGAAGGCAAAAGGTAGTAACACCAAAATATTGATTTGATTTAGATTTTTATTTTGTTTGCACACTTTGCAGTTTGTAAAGTTATTAAAAAAATAATTATTTATATGTCTGAAACCATTCTTTGTTTACAGCATCTTTCCACACCTGCCTAAAACTTTTGCACAGTACTGTACCCTACCCTTTCCGCACTATAGAAAAAACGACCCTGCTTCAGTTCAACACCCTACAATCCTTTGCTGCATCACTGTCACTGTCGCATGTGTTTCTTTTAAATTACCAAATCATGTAAAGCACCTTGAATTGCCCTGCTGTTGAAAGTGTGCTATACAAATAAAATTGCCTTGCCTTGCCTTGCCTTGCATGACCAAACATTAAAGTTTTTAGAAACATGATTCATCTAGAATATAGCTCTGGATTAGCGCTGCTCATGGTGATCCCATGTTGGAGCAGCTCTGATTGGTTCGTCTTCTAGATTTCAGTTGATCATTTTTCTGGTTGAGGCGTTGCTGTTTGAACGGTTAATCCCTCTGGTTCTGCTGTACAGCTGGAGTCATGGACGCAGTCAAGGAGGATGTTTAAATCATTTAGGGTCATATCCTCTACTTTAGCATCTTTCTAACCAATTGGTCAGACAGATTTAAAGCGGAGTGGCAAAATCAAATGAGGTAGATTAGCAGAGCTTGCCAACAACTGATAGCTGTTAGCATGTCACGACAATCATGAGGCTGTTACACAGCAACAGTCTTCAGTCAGAGACCTCTCAAGATTGGTTGCAAGACTGACTGCTACTGGAGATTCTTTCTGCCCACAGCATTATCAGCCAAAACGACTCTGAAGATACTTGGATGATATGAGTTACGGCAACATTTATTTTCCCTTTGGGATAAATAAAGTTTCTCCAAATTGAATTGCATTCAAAACAATAATTTCTTAGATTTTTTTTTTACTGAATAAATGTTATGAAATGAAAATATTCAATGTGACATTCTGCTGCAGATGAATTTTATTTGTTTTTTTGGGGGGGGGTTTCTTACCAAGGGTGCCAAAACATGTGGCCAGACAGATAGCCTTGTAGCGCGTGATCTTCTGTTTAATTTGATGTGCATTATGACTATTTTTTCTGTCACGTTGTGTTGTCTCAAGCCTGTTGAAAAAAAGTAATTCCCTAGGTCCCAATTGGGGGACCCTCGGGTTTAACATGTTAATAAAAGTTGCTTTGTTCTACGTTATTTTAATGAGATGTTGAAGTAAAACTCTGGGAATAAAAGCTGGAATGATTTAGACATTTATCTTTAAACGTGTTCAGGCTGCAGTAAAGAAAAAAAATCCCTTTAGGTTCTGTTATTTTTGGAAGATCTTGTATGTTTGGATTAAAGGTTCCTCGTTGAACTGACTGATGCGGCTGCTCGGAAGGCTGAGTCTCCCTGTGGAGTGAAGAAGTAAAGAGAGGAAGAGGAGGAGGAGGAGGAAGAGGGAGCCCGGTTCTGGGGGGGGGGGGGATTAATGCTGAACTGACCTGAACTCCAGCCAGCATGCCGGTCGTGGACACGCTGAAGTCCAGATAAGCCAAGCCGTCGGGGTTGGTGGGCTTATAGAGAGCTGGAGGCTTCTTCTTTGGCAGGTCATCTGCAGCACAAACACAGATTCGTTTGGTTCTGTTTGGAAAGCCCGACTTCAGCTTGAACCGACAGAGCGGCTCTGATGGAGCGGCGCCGCAGCAGCACAGCTGATGCTCCGATTTCTGACCTGACAGCAACGAGCATCCTGCACCTGATGCAGGTTATCAACACTCTGGGCCACAGAGGTCAGTTCTGATCCAGAACCGTTAAAATCCAACGAGTCACTCGGTCCTCCATGAGGAACACACACTGATGAACAGCCAGAGTCTCATTCATTTGGGGATAAATTAGAGAGACAGTCATAACAAAAAAGAAAGTACACCCTCTTACAGGTGTACATTTTTATGGAAAATAAATAAATCACACAACAGTCTCCACATGAATATTATTTATCAAACAAAGACAAAGCCAGAACAGAGATGTTATAAGTGAAAGTAAGTACACCCGGTGACAAGGGCTGGGAGATATGGCTTCCGATCTATGTTTCGATATAATCTAAACTAAAGTATGTGCGATGATGACATCTATTGCGATATATTCTTTTCGTTATATGTCATAATGACTGTTAATAAACATTCTCACTTTCCAGATATATTGAAGCAGAACAACTTCAACAAAACATATAGAATGCCATTTAAAGATTCATTCATTGTGCAAAATGCATAAAATAAAAATTCTAATCTCTTTCCCCAAAAAAAAGCAACATAAAAATTATCATAACATAACGGTCGCGCTCCTACGCCGGTCGCTCTCAATCTTCTATCTTTTCCAGGCACTTGTCAGGGGTTTAACTTTTTTGTCTTATGTGGAGTTACTGTTGGTGTCAGAGTTGTCCTGGGTCTCTTCTGTGTATTCGCACAATCCATTGAACTGCTTGCGAGTGCTGACTAGCAGTGGTGGCAGAGTGATCTGAAACATTTAACATGAACGCGCTTGACGTCACATCCACAGACAGTGCAGGAAAATCCGACCCGACAGAAAATAGAAAAATTAGATACAGGCTTATAGGTGCGCCCACTGTGAGCTGACAAGGTGTCAGTATGCTGATCAGGAGATATTTGAGTCATAAATGGTCAAATAAAAAGGCTATTGTTACGTTTATTTTTGGGGAAAAGTTGCATATAGCCTCTTTAAAAGCTAAATGATATGAAAACACAAAGTTTTAAATTGCCTGCCTTTCTGATTATTTGTTGTTTATAAATTTTATATCGCAAAAAAATAAGCCTGCACATATTTGAATTAAAAATACTTCGAGTTCAACAGGTTTCTTTTCCGTGAAATGGAAAACAACAAACCGCGGTAGGCTGGTATAGTCAAACTCTCTACCTACGGCTAAATTTATATGATTTCTACCTTATACCTTGTATATTGCTCACTACTACCAGTGACCCTACTAGTTTGTAAAACCACAGATTTAGCAACAATAACTCTCAGTAGTTGCTTTCTGTGCGACTCTTCATCGTTCTGGTTCTCTCTTCTTTCCAACGTTGCTGTCCCTGCTCAGCGCCCTGAAGCTCATGGTGGCAGCATGTTCCTCTTTTTTTCCAACATTTGTTCATAAAATCCCACAGGAGTTGAAAAAGAAGCGTCATGGATGCAGAGCAGGAGCAAAGAGGAGAGAGAGAAGGAGGAAGTTCCAACCATTTCTTCCATCCATCATAATGGACAAGGATCATATCCCTTACCCCAACATTTTTTCTAACCAAATGGACAGACAGATTTAAAGAGGAGCTGCAGAAGTAAATGAGGGGGATTAGCAGAGCTTGCCAACAATGGATGATGCTATACAGAACATGTTATTGTGGAATATAGTCTGCCAAGTCTGTCATACAGCAACAGTCCTAAGTCAGAGGCTTCTTCAAATTGGTTGCAAGACTGACTGCTACTGGATATCCTTCCTGCCCACAGCATTAACATCCACAACGACACTTGGATGATCTGAGATTTGACAACATCTAATTTGTTTTTGGGATAAATCAAGTTTTGTTTTTTTATTGGATTGCACTGTGGCCTCTTGATTCTGTTCTTTTTCAGTCCTTGTGCTGCAGATCAGCTGCTGTGTTTGGGATCTCACATTGTTGGTCTTCTCTGTGTGAGAGAATATTTCTGCAGAAATCTTGTGCTTCAGATCCGAACTTGAGGGATGTGCCTACTCCTGCTTTTGTAGAGGTTCTCACACTGACGATGTTCTTTAGAAGCGGTAAGGGTGTACTTAGTTTTATTACACACAGCTTTCCCGTTTTGGCTTCATCTTTGCTTAGTCAGTAACAACAAGGAACTTCCCAGCAGTGAAAGGAAAGCTGTAAAAGTTATCATGCTTCACAATCGGCTAAATTGAAAAAAGCAGCTGTGGTTCAGGAATGTCTCTGATTTTATTTTCAGCTCCTAGTGTCTACCCATAGTTAGAGCGCAAGCTGTCTATCCGAGGATAACACTTGGCAATTACTACACAAAATAAGCGAACTTCCATTTTTCCAGACTGTGAAGGAATTCTGTTCTTGAAATAACAAAAATATTTCTGTGCTCATTAAAGACACTCAATACACCTGATGAAGTATGGGGGGTCCTTTGTAAAGTCAGAAATTACAACCTATAGTTTCCAGTAGAGTTCATTTTTCTAACTCATATTTCATTCATTTATAAATCCAGAGTTTATGTCTAAATATTAAATATTTAGTTCACAAACCAACTACTGCACTTTTTGGTTTAGAAACTACTTAGCTCTCTACCTATATATTTAGCTCCTAACTTCTTATTTAGTTCACAAAGTAAATATTCAGGTTGTAAATATTTAGTTTCCTAAATAAATATTTAGTTCACAAATTAAATATTTACCCCCCTAACTAAATATTTCACATCCAAACTAAACATATAGCTTCCTAACTAAATATTTAGTTCACAAACTATTTAGGAAGCTAAATATATAGCTTCCTACTGAAATATTTAGCTTCCAAACAACAATTTTTACTGCAGTTTGTGAACTAAATATTTAGCTTCCTAAACAAATATTTAGTTTGTAAATAAAATATTCAGCTTCCTAACATAAAATTTAGAGAATAAGCTAAATATTTAATCCACAAAATAAATATTTAGGTTCCTAACTAATTATTTAGTTCACAAACTAACTATTTAACTCCCTAACTAAATATATAGCTTCCAAACTAAATAATTTGTTCACAAACTATTTAGGAAGCTAAATATCTAGCTTCCTTCTGAAATATTTAGCTTCCAAACTAAATATGTACTGTAGTTTGTAAACTAAATATTTAGCTTCCTAACTAAATATTCCGTTTGTAAATAAAATATTTAGCTTCCAAACTAAATATTTACTGTAGTTTGTAAACTAAATATTTAGCTTCCTAACATAATATTTAGTTAAGAAGCTAAATATTTAGTCCACAAATTAAATATATAGCTTCCTAACTAAATATTTAGTTCACAAACTAACTATTTAGCTCTCTAAGTAAATATTTAGCTTCCAAACTAAGTATTTAGTTTGTAAACTAAATTTAGTTTGTAATCTAAGTATAAAACAAATATTTAGTTCACACATTAAATATTCAGCTTCCTAACTAAATATTCAGTTTGTAAACTAAATATCTAGCTTCCTAACATAATATTCCTAAATATATAGGAAGCTACATATTTAGTTTACAAACTTAATATTAAGTTAGCTTAATATTTAGTTTGAAAGTGTGACATTTGTTAATGAATTTGGACACAAATATGACTTTGAAAAATGAACCCCTATTTTATTTATCATTGGTGTCAATTTTTGACTGTGTAACTTTACAAACGGCACCCTATAATGAAGAACATCACAGGATGTACAATATCCCATCTTGGATTTTAAAGGTTCCCTTAAAGCCGAAGCCACAGTACCAGTATCCAGAACCGGAGGCCAGTTCCTGATGTCCACGGTGGCTGTAGCCTCCTTGGAGCGCAGCAGCTTGCAGATGACCGCCGTGGTCATCACGCAGGCCGAGTGGCTGACCTGCAGGGAGCGGAGGAAGAGCACGGAGAGATATTATGTTGCCTTACATAAGAGCTCAGCTACAACTGAGAGATAAAAGGAGAGGCGGACCTCGACGATCATCTTGACGGTGGGCAGCGTGGTGGAGATGTTCTGAGGATGAGGCGGTCGCACCGTAATGGGAACACAGCCGGCGTACAGGCAGCCGTAGAAAGCTGCGATCAGGTCGATCCCTGCAGGAGGAGCAGAGAGGAGGTGATGATTATGATGAAATGTCTGCACGGGGTCCACACAAAGGTCTGTGCAAAAGTCTCGAGTCACTCCTCATTTCTTTCTTTATTTTGGTTCCAAACAGTCGGTCTGGTTCTCGGGGCTTTTTGTTTAAACCTGTGTGACTGTTGGCGAAACATAAAGAAATGAGGCCTGGATCAGGACTTTCTTCATGCTGTGCATCATGTGTGACCTGGTGGGTAAACCAAAGCCACGTGGTCTCCCTCCTGCAGGCCCCCTCTCTCCATCAGCAGGGCTGCTACTCGCTCCGCCCTCTTATGAAGCTGCAGACAGGTGAGGGAGCTGGAGACCGCCCCCTGGAGAGGGAAAAAGGGAGAGCAGAGGATGATGTGGTGATGTTTGAGCACAGGAGGACAAGCTGGAAACCAGCTGGTTGTGATGTGATGATCTGAGGTGAGTGCGGCGTTACCCGGGAGCTGAGGAGGGTGTAGAGGACGTGGTCTGGGGTGGTTTGGGCTCGCCACTGCAGGATTTCTGACAGGAACAGAAACTGGAAACAAATAGTTCAGGTTTATGAGACTAAATGTGCCAACGTGTGAACACTTCAGCAGAGATGCAGCTGAATTATCGGAGCAGCAGCATTTAACAATAGCCATAAAGCATCAGCGTGGGACTGCAGGGCGTCTTTAAACACATCTTCAGCCTCAGATGAATCCTGTGTCGGGGCTCTGTGTCCTTCCTCACCAGCTGCATGATTTCTTTTTACTGCTGACTCTCTCCACATTGAAAAGCTTTAATCGATACGTCAGGCTACTGAACCTTAAAGATAAAACCCACTGATACTGGAGTCTTTGAGACTGATTCCCGGCAGGTCCGTTTCTAGAAGTTAGCCACTTGTTTATGATGTAAATCTGATGATTAGCTGTTCTGACTCCGAGAAATTTAACCGATTTAGACAGAAACAGAAGGAAAACGATGCAGGCAGCCCAGAACGGGGGGAGACAAAACCACCAAAGCAGCACATGTTTAGCATCTGATCTGCAGAAACCTGAATAATCTGAATCACACGTGATTCATTTGATTGTTTTATTGTGTTATCACCTAGAAGATTCAATCAGACGTTCAAGTCAACAAAATTAGCAAAACCACTATTTACTTCTTTAAAATTTATAATTTTTCAGCCTCCAAACAACACGGTTTCATTTTGAGTTTGGCAAAAATATGGTTGCAATATCTGGTAGGTTATAATAATAAAGGACAATGCACTCAGACTTTGCATGCCGGTAATATATTTGGAAACATAAACAGACGTTCACTGTCTTTCACGCAAACACCTGCTATAATTTGACAGAAAGCCAGATATCCTGCAGCTCTGGCCTTGCAGCAATGGAAGAAATAAATGAAGTAAAACATTGATGCACAATAATCTGTTTTTAAAAGAGATATTTTGGTTGTTTGTACATACATTTTGCTGTATTTGTGGAGACAGAAGCCTGTGTAACTTTGGGTCGTTTTTAATCAAATTATTTATTTCACAAGAAACATTTTGGGAAGACGGTTACATTTCCAATTGATCCAGAAAGTAGAACAATCAACCTGTGAATCCTTCTAGTTATGGCTCTTCTGTAAAAAATGGGGGACGGCTGAAATATCAGTTTAATTTTTCTAACTACCTACCGCCTCTATCACCAAACCTGCAGAACATTTTTTATGTTCAATATTTGCTAGAATTTAATGAAAGTTTTCCTAATTGAGTTTGTTGCGTGTGTTGCAGCTGGGGGTGTAACGATACTCCAAAAATCCCGGTTTGGTACGTACCTTGGTTCCAGTTTCACGGTTCGGTTCATTTTCGGTACAATCAGGGAACAACGCGAAAAAAACGTTTCGTGTAATGAGATTTAAAATCAAACTGTACTTGCCGTAAATTTTCCAACCAAATTACTCTGAGATAACATAAAAAATATATATAATAAAAGATAAATGTTTAAATATTTTCTTTTAACTGCAACATCAATACTTTGGCTTTCTGCCAAAATCAAGAAAATCTGGGAAATGAAATGAATATTTCACACCGCCCTACTGTCTGTGTCAGCAGTGGTAATATGTTAATTGGGGGTTAAGTGGTTAACCAGAGCCAGCTGACAGGATGTTGCATAAGTTATACAGGAGAGGTGGGCGGGGTTACAGCGCATCGCTAGCCTAATGGTTTAATAACTGCTGTAGAGTTCCCTTTTGCTATGGCTTCAAACCCCAGGGTTTCTCTTTGTTTTATGGGTTTTACTTTTATTCAGCCTTTAATACCCTGTTGCATGCATGTTAATGCTACATTGTGTATTTTTTTGAGTTCATTCCTAGCAAAAACCCCTTTGTTCTTTCAAAAATATGTGCTCATTCATGTGTAATTACTTCCACCTACTAATGAAAGTATTCTCGTAAGTGTAGAATCTGCTGTTCATACTACATATGCGCGACTCGCTCGAATGGCTGAATCCATGTTGAGCCTCCATCTTTGAAATACATTCGCCAATGAGGGACATTCCTGGAAATTCTAGCTCCGCCTTTCGCGCTTTGGCTACACTCAGTTGCACCGTGACGAATGCCAAAGGGAGAATGTCTAAAAGGGACGCGGCACCAACATGTTTACTGACTATATAACTAAATGCAATGTAGTTTTCTAAAGTAACCTCATCACCGGAAGGAACACTGGACGAAGTCGTAGTACTCGAAGCCATGTTAACCTGGGCGTGAAACGGCCACCGTAGGAGTTAAAACGCGCTCGGAATGGGGGGGTGGGAGGCGGGGCTAGAACGTAATATTCAGTTGGTTGTTTCACTGCTAGATGGGAGAAGTTCTAACACAATGTAGCTTTAACTGAAAACCAAAGATGTTATTAGATAAATAACTTTCTGAGGGACACTGTGGTGGGGGTGGTGCTCCTTCCGTTCAGCTTCCAACTGCTGCTGCAAAACAGCGCAAACGTCACTGACTAACACATTATTATAGCCAGATGTCCCATCTACTTAAACTTTATTGCTAGGTTAGGAGAGCGGCACCAACGAGAGCAGCTAAGCAGTGTACTTCGGCTCGGTAACATCTCTGGTAACTAACAGCAACCACAGACACTACCGGAAGTTGCTCTGTGACACCGAGAAGCCACAGTGTTCCCGAACAGTAAGCTTTAACAACAGAAGAGGGCATTCAAGTTCCTGCCTTATAAGAGTCGCTGACGCTGGCCATAACTTCTGCTAGCAGGAGGCTGGGTTGCACTCAATCTGTTTACAGAGTCACTAGTGTTGCTGGCTAAAGTGCAACGCAGTTTTGCTTCTGTCTGGACATTCAGAAACGGGAAAAACGTACAGAGTAGTGAAAAAAATACCAAAACGATACATGAACCCCTAGGCCAGCAGTTGCAGCCTTTGGAGAGAAAAGCAGAACCCAGCGGGTCAGGAGTCACCTGGTCGTTGTCGTCCGTCTGACCCAGGTCTCTGCCGCTGGCCTGAGCAATCCTCTTCCCCGACACCAGATTCCCCACCATCACAGAGGCGGGTCCGATCTCTGCGGCACAAGAACACGACCCGGATCAACACGTCCTTCATTAACCGACGCGTGCCGGTAGAGACGGGAGCTCACCTGGCTGTTTCTGGCGCGGTTTGGGCAGGTTGGTGACGCAGGTGTGGGGGCACATCAGGACGTTGCAGGGGTGCAGCCCCCCCTCCAGGTACAGCTGCTTGATCTCCGACAGGTGGATGCCTCCCAGGGGAGTCTTGGGAAGGGTGTTGGCCGGAACCAGAGCCAGACAGAACACGCCCACCCCGTGGATGCTGTCTATGGCCTGAAATGGAGCGGATGGGACGGGGAGGGTAACATCCTGGACTCCAAACTCTAGACGAAAATCTATAATTTTAACCCTTTTTCTATCGACAAAGATAAACTTAGAGCTCACCTTATAATTAGCGGTTCTGAGGAGTGATGAATAAAGATGAAAATGCCTAACTATTACTACGGCGACCTATTAAAAGCAAAGCTGAAAAACTGAGCTGACGCTGACGGGATCCCGCTCTCTAAGGTTCTGTAAGGTCCCTACCTGCAGCACTCGGCTCATCCACTGGAAGCTGTCCTCCTCCGTGGAGTCCGGCCTCTGCTCGGCCACCACCACGATCCGCTCGTCCCTCAGAACCGTCACAGAGAACACCGCTATCCTGCAGAGACGGGGGAGGGGGATAGAAACACGGTCAGCGCTGCTCACAGACTGTATAAATAAGATGGACGGAGCCTCAGTGACGTCACCCGTAGGTTCCTTAAGAGCTGAATTGAAGCCTACTGGGTGTTTCCCACCACCACCCAGAAAAAAGAGGTAGAGGTAGAGCTGAGAGTGGGGCTGTGAGGGTGGGGGTGGATGATTGACACCCATCAAAGTCTGAACCGATGTAGCTACGAGCTAACTGAGCTAAACCGGAGCTAATGGGGGTTAGTGGTGCTTTTATCCAGAAAAACCGTAGCTGAGCGACCCTGCTACCCCTCTCCCTTCTTGGCAGATTCCATAATTTTGTCAAATGAAAGCATGAAGCCTTGTTGGTCCATAACTTTCACTAAAACTATGTGAATTTTAAATAAAACAAGTTTTAATCATTAATATGTAAAGAAGAAATGTCGTCATTTCATCCCATTTTTGACCAAGCAGCGTTATCTTAAAGAGGCTATATGCAAGTTTTTCCCCAAAATAAACGTAACAATAGCTTTTTAATTTGTCAATTTATGACTCAAACATCTCCTGATGAGCATACTGACACCTTATCAGCTCACAGTGGGTGCACCTATAAGCCTGTATCTCATTTTTCTATTTTCTGTCGGGTCGGATTTTCCCGCGCTGTCTGCGGATGTGACATCAAGTGCGTTCATGTTAAATGTTTCAGATCACTCTGCCACCTTGTTTTTTGAACCAGGCTGTAAACATGTTAATTTCTGCTGTTAAGCTGCCATTTTTAACATGGGACTCAATGGGAACTTGCTCCTTTCTGGAGCCAGCCCCTAGTGGATGAGGGGTAACAGCAATTTTTGTCACTTCCGCATTGGCTTTACATTTGGTTGGAGACGTTAGCGCTGCTCTGATACCACCTGGAATTGCTGCATCGATAAAAATAAAAAAATAAAAAATTGGTTTAATAAAAATGAGTCCAAATAAAGATGATCTGAGTTCTTCAGGAAAGTCTTAACACCTCTAAGGAAATCTGTTAATGATGCGGAGGAGCAGAAGATGTTCACACGTGAGAGCGTGTAACTAGGGCTTCACACCGCTGATATTCTTACAGCTCGGTGTGAGTAAACAGATCGTACCTCAGTGCCTGCAGGAAACAGAAGTCGGAGAAAAGAACCTAACCAACTAACTTACATGGGATCAGGATACGGCGAGCTCTCGGTTCCTGTAACTCACCCCCGCACCGGAGTCTAGCTCTGCCCACATTTCCTGTGGCACAGAAACAGAAAGCGAGAAGGACGGAGAGCAATGTGAGCTCGTTTGTCTCAGAGCGATCTTATGAGGTGAAGGATTTCTCTCCACCTCCTTCACCAGAGGAAGGAGAGGAAAGCGAGGGAGGTTCTGTGGAGGAGGTGTGGGCGGAGACTCGGTTTGTTTTATACCCCACAGTGGCAGGGTGGCTGATGTCAGCCCTCACTGCAGAGCGAATAGCAAAGCTCGATTCAAATTCAAGTGCAGTGTAGTTTTAACTTGAAGAGGGCGCCTCACTTTTCGGCAGAAAAGTAATATTTTTACTAAAATGCACAAAAATAATGACCAGAAATGTAGACAGCACTCATATATATGCAGTTTCTCAGCAAAATAAAAAGTGTATTTTGGGGGTGAGTTTGTCTTTAAACAGCTGCAGCCAGTGTCACCAGAGCCTGTCAGGTAGAAGATGAATTTCCTGTGGATACAATTAAGCTTCAGCGTGCTGCTGCGTCCCGATTCATCCACTCTTGCTCGACTTTATTAGATTTATAATGCGCTGGGTGTAGCTCATTCATCACTGTGACAGCTGGCTGCTTATGAGCTGCTGCAACTGAGAACGACGGTTTGCTTGAAATCCCGACAAACCTGTGTGGTCCGGTCGGTCGGTACCGACAGGAACGCCGCAGGATTTAAAGCCCGGGAGCCAGAGCACTCACCGCCCCCTGTAGACGAACTTCATGGGCTCCACCGCCAGCGCCGTGGCGACGATGTCGTCGGCGTTGTGCCTCCGCCCGCTCACCATGATGAGCCCGTCCATTTTCCCCGTGATGAAGGCGAGGCCCCCGGGTCCGATGAAGCCCAGCAGACCGGTCCGCACGAAGGCGTACTCGCTGATCAGACCGCCGCCGGAGCTCACCGGGTACACCTGCAGGCACACAGAGAGACCGTCACTGTGGCAACCAGCCAGCACCGCAGCCTGAAGCGGAAAGGATTGATGCTGCTGGTGGAAACAGCATTTATGCCCTCAGAGACGTGCTGGCATCATCGATTGTCCAAGAGTTTTTTGCTTGCTTGTTTTTACAAGCTTAATTACTGCTCTATGTAGAAGTTAGAACATAGAAAGTTACTCTGAGTGGATAGGATTTGGAGGAACTACTGCCCACTACAGGTTTGGCATGTCTATGAATGTGCTTAACAACGCACTTATGTGGTTAGGTGTGGACGGAGATTTTTTTTTAAATGAGGTGGTGAAAATATTAGTAAAAAAAACAAAAAAACATCTACGTCTGTACATGGTCTAAGTTTTTTAAAAGATTTGTTTTCAGTGCCATAAATCAGCGTTTTCCTGTGGATGACGGGCCAAACCTTAGAAAAATATCTTGGTTTTGTGAGATACCCGGCTACGTGTGGACAAGGCATGAATGTCTCCTCTATTTTCCTCCCAATATGTCCAACATTTTAGCTTAAAACTTAGGATGGGTCGTTTTAACGGAAATACATACGTTTACTGATGGATTTACAGCAACAGTGACCGCACCTAAAGGTTCACAATACCTAGCTTTTATTTTGATAGTCCACTTTCACTTATCAGCAAGTGAAGTTGCATATTAGCTAAATATTTAGCTTTGTGTTAAATATGTAGCTCGAAGCTTGTAGACTAAAATATTTTGCTTGTTACGTAAATATTTAGTTTGAAGCATAACATTTATTTGTAAACTAAAGATTTAGCTTACTAACTAAATATTTAGTTTGAAGCATAATATTTATTTGTAAACTAAATATTTAGCTAAACATTTAGTTTGAAACGGTGACATTTATAAATAAATAAATAAATAAGGAAGCAAATTTGACTCTGAAAAATGAACCTGAATTTTTTTCACTTATGGCAGGCTAAATAACACAAACGACTGCTGTTAAGTTTTGACTGTGTAACTCTACAAATGGCACCTCATAGTTGAAGGCTGTACTCCTGCCATGCACCAGGATGCCTCTCCTGTCAGTCCGAGCCTCTCCGACAGAAGATTTGGGAGTTTTTAAACAGATCACTCAGGGCCGCAGCCCTGTTTGGGTTTGTGCAGAGCTGCTCCTCGATCTGAAAAGCCTCACCTCGAAGGTGTTCTTGGTCATTCCCGTGAGGCCGTAGTAGGACGTTCCGGTGGCGACGGAGCAGACGCAGAGCTCGCCGATCTCGTCCGTCTGACAGAGTTGAGGGACGCCCTCGGGCTTCACCACGCACACCAGGCCTGAGACGGAGAAACGAGGACATACGGCGGTTAGCAGCCAGCAGGATGAGCTGCTTTCCTCTGTTTGATTGCACCTGTTTCTGAAAGTAGACCACGCGTCTGAGTCACAGTTTTAAGCTTAAAATAGGATGTTCTAATCTGGGATCAGGTTGATGTCTGTATGTAACTAAAAACCAGCAATAACTGGGTCAAAACTGAGAATAAGTAGCATTGTTTAAACTCCAGCATGGTTTTAAATGAAGAACTTCAGGAGAGAAGAATCACCTCGACACAGACTCAGACACTCCTCCTCATCAGTAGAAACAATCTTCATCCCAAGATGTAACACCGGTGGTGAACACTAGGTGGTGTGAGTTTAAAGCAGCAGGAGGAGAGTTTAGAACATCCGCTTTACAGACTGCTTTCCACAGATTACCGCCTGATTTATGGATTAAAGATTGTCCATCCATCCATTCATCTATCCATCCGTCCATCCAGCCGTCTGTTTGTCCGTCCATCCATCCATTTATCCATCCATCCATCCATCCATCCATCCATCAATACCCCCATCCATCCATCCATCCACCCGTCCATTTATCAATCCATCCATCCTGGACTCATCCATCCATCTGTCCGTCCATCCATCCATCCATCAGTCTGTCCATCCATCCATCCATCTGTCCATTTGTCCGTCCATTCATCCATCCATCGGACCGTCCATCCATGCATCCATCTGTCTGCCATTTATCAATTCATCCATCCGTCCGTTTGTCCGTCCATCCATCCATCTATCCGTCCGTTTGTCCGACCATCCATCCATCCATCCATCTATTAATCCAGCCATCCATCCTGGACTCATCTATCCATCAATTTATCAATCCATCCATCCTGGACTCATCCATCCATCCATCCATCCATCTATCCATCCATCTATCTGTCCATTTGTCCATACATCCTTCCATCCATCCATCCAACCAACCATCCATCTGTTTGTCTGTCTGTCCATCCATCTATCCGTCCATTTATCCATCCATCCATTGATCCATCTATCCGTCTATTTATCCATCCATCCATCCATCCATCCATCCATCCATCCATCCAATGCTTGGCCAGGCTTTGTTCTGCTTTAGATGTTTCTTATTAATGTATGAAGTAATGTCAGGCTCATTAATGTAGAAAATGACTGCTGTAAACAGTCCTCCATTATAAATTGGAACAACCTTAATCAATCCATGTTGCTGTTCGACAATAATAAGAACTCTGTTGTCCTGGACAGATAATGAACTGTTTAATCAGTTAAAAGTAGCATGGATGTAGCTCAGTTTTTGCTTTTTCCTCAGTCAGGAGCAGAGAGCGAGCCCCGGAAAAATGATTAAGAAGAGAGGCCACATATTTATCTGCCCTTCTAACTAATTTAACAAATTTACTGAACTTAATGGATTTCTCTGCCCTGTGGAGTATGAAACACTGAGAGCCGATGGTTTCACTCTTCACAGGACCACTGCGGAGCTTCTGCTGCTTCACTTATATGAACATTACAGGGAGCACACAGGATCATCTTTGACTGCACCCACCTGGCACAATCCGTTCTCCAGCTACTACCCTCTGGGAGACGATACGTCCAAAACATCCCGTCTAAAAAACTGTTCTCTCCCCACAGCAGTTAACCTCCTTAATGCCCTTCATTAGAAATATCCAGTCTTGTCTTGTTTGCATGTTGTAAATAATATTGTGTATGTGTAAATGTTTATTGTTATTATGGACCCTGTGTTTCTACAAATGCTGTACTGAGAACAAATTCACCAGCCTAAACTGCTTAAAAAGTTAGACTAATTCATTCAGCTCTGAATTGTACAGAGTTTTCATCAAAGTCCAAAATCTCCAGAAATCTGCACATTTCTTGCATCCAAATACCAACATTTTCCATAAAAACGATTAAGTTCAAATTCTGTAGTTTTGGCCAGTATTTGAAGTATAATCCCAAACGTCAAAAAGAATCTACTACAGAGAAGGGAGGAAGCAAGGAAGGAAGGAAGGAAGGAAGGGAGGAAACAAGGAAGGAAGAAAGCAAGGAAGAAAGAAAGGAAGGAAGCAATCGAGGAAGCAAGGAAGAAAGAAAGGGAGGAAGCAAGGAAGAAAGAAAGGAAGGAAGCAAGGGAGGAAGGAAGTAAACAAGGAAGGAATGAAGGAAGAAAGGAAGGAAGAAAGGGAGGAAGCAAGGAAGAACGAAAGGAAGCAAGCAAGCGAGGAAGGAAGTATACAAGGAAGGAAAGAAGGAAGGAAGGAAGAAAGGGAGGAAGCAAGGAAGAAAGAAAGGAAGTATACAAGGAAGGAAGGAAGGAAGGAAGGAAGGGAGGAAGCAAGGAAGGAAGGAAGAAAGGAAGCAAGGGAGGAAGAAACACCCATCTTTCATACCTACCACCTGTCGATCGCCATAGTAACAAACTAAGGTGACATTTGATCCAGATGAATAAATATTAATAAATCCTAATAAACCTGAGAGATTCTGGCCCCTGAACTAGCAACCACACTGAGTGACTTCCAGCCCAGAAACACAGAGACTGGTGCAGAACCTGATTTTGGCTTTCTCCTCCTGCAGGTCTGGAGTCGGACCACAGCTTCTATTGTCCTTCAATCTGCAGGAAACAACTAGAGGAACTATGAGATGTGGGTGAAGATTTAGGGAGGAAGGTACTTCCTGCTCTCCCTCTTCCTGCTTCCTGCTCTCCGCAAGGACGGACGCTTTTCTCTTTCCCTCCCTACTGTTGTCTACTTCTGCGTTCTTTTGTCTTGTCAACTGTTTTTGGAGCCTCTCTTTGCATTCTCCTCCGGAAAGAACAACCATGGTTTCTGGATCTGGTTCTGGTCAGCTGGTCTCTTAGTAAAATTAATTTAAAAAAATTCCCGGAGAACAGCTAAAAGGGAGAGCCGAGTTGTTCCGATGGAACATCGTGGAGGATCATGTGTCTCTCACTTTTGACCATCGAGGACGTTGGAAACATTTATATAATTGGATTCATGATAACCGGATATCTGCTGATTATCGCAGGTGGATTTTCTGAGGTATCGTAAACTTCAAGCTTAAAGGCAGCAATTGGCATGCTGCCTGGGCTACAGGAAGGTTCCTGTGCTGTCAACACTCAGACTATTTGCGATGTGCGAGCAAAATGGACTCGTTTCGCTGCGTGGGTAATAACATGGAGATGTTCTCAGCCGGCTGGAAGGTACGATTTGGCCATTTGGACTGAACTTGGACCAGAAAAAGTGATCTTCGCCTGTCTCTAAAACAACTTCTTATCTACTGGAATTCGACTACCTGGTCTTGGTAGACCAAACAAAAACCTCACACACACATACATGCACGCACGCTCACGCCACGCGCTCCTGGATTTCAGCATGCTTGCGGTACCCTAAAGACTCTCGCTCCCACTCCCGCAAAGTGGGCTAGTGGAGCACGCTAAGCCGCAAACCCAGTCTGCCAAGTGGGGGTTCCCAGAACCACCCTTCCTGCCTTGAGTTACTATGTGTTGTGAAAGATATATGTGCTTTTTATGTATTGCAGTGGGTTTATTTTTAGCACCAAAGCTGTGTCCTCCAATAGGGGACATGGCTTAAATGCATTTTATTTTTTCATCCCCCACCTATTTGTGAATCACTTCTATCTGCTAAGTGACGGTGGTAAAGCTGGTTACCGCCGCGGTCTTCCAAATCCTGTATTGTGTTCATGTTTGTAAGTGTTTGTATGATCTTGGATTGGTTGCACTTGAAACTGAATTTCCCCACTGGGATTATTAAAGTATGTCTTATCTTATCTTAGACGCAGCATCCCTGCATCCAAACATCTGGGAAACTGTATTTTTAAAAAGTCAAGACGGAGCAGCGGGGGAAGTTACCTCCTGGTGTGACGGTGCCGACGTCCTGCACGGTGAGCACGGACAGCCGCTCCTCCGTGTCCACCCTGACCACTCCGTAGCTCAGACCCTGCATGGACAGGATACCGCGTCCCGGAGGCTGGCTGCTGTCCTCCACTGGCCTGCAGACAAAAACACCCCACCTGATTCTCTGCAGGAAGCCTCTGACTAAACGCAGCGCGGTGGAGCGAATAACGGCGCCAGAAACTCTTTGGTAGTCGGACAACTGTCAGAGTGCCTTGCACAAGTATTCACACCCTCTGAACCGTTTGTCACATTACAACAACAAACCTAAATGTGTTTAATTGGGATTTTATGTGATAAGAGGACTGGGCAACACGGCCTCAAATCTATATTGAAATATAACCTGATGCATGTGCGGTAATGGTATTTATTGCAATATATTCTTTTCTTCTGTTTATATATGTTGTAATGGCTGTCTTTAAACATTCTCACAAACCAGATAAAATGCAGCATTAACGACTTCAAAAAGTATAGAATGTCATTTAAAGAACATTTATTGTGCAATATGTTTTTAAAAAAACAAAACCTTTCAAGTAATTTTTAAGGTGTGTTACAAATCTTTTTCCAAGCAACACAAAACATAAAGATGAAGATATTCACAACATTCAAAACTGTTTTAAATGAGATGCAAAATGTACAAAGACAAATAAGATTTCTCTCTGCTTTCCTGATTACTTATTTTTTTTTAAAGGTAATGGACCAAAATAAAGTTGAACTAAAAACGGTTCAAGCTCAACAGGCTTTCTCTCTGTTAAACCTTAAACTGACCAAATCCATCTGTAGATATGAACAATGAACATCAGTGTTAATCCTTCGTACGCACCTGGTACAAAGTCGGCGCAGCTTGATGACATCAACATGCCCAATCGCGGTAAGCTGGTATAGTCAAAATCTCCACCGCTGGCTAAATTCACATCATTTCTACCTTTTATATCGCCCACTTCTATGTGACAGATCAACACAGCACTGGACAGTGGTGAAGTGGAAAAAAAAAAGCTGAGAAGTGTGGTGCACATTTTTATTCAGCCCCCTTGAGTCAATGCTTTGTGGAACCATCTTTCACTGCAGTTCCAGCTGGATGAACGAACAAAAGTCAGTCAGACTGACATCTGATGACTCCAGTTTTCAAGTCTTGTTGCAGTTTCCTACTAGGATTTACGTCTGGACTTTGACTAGGCCCCTCTAACGCATGAAAATGCCTAGATCTAAACCATCCCATTGCAGCTCTGGCTGTACGTTTAGGGTCCTGCTGGAAGGCGATGATGCTGACACCACCGTGCTTCACAGTGGTGTCTTCAGGGTGTTATGCAGGTAAAGTTTTTAAAAGGTGGACCTCCATGTCTTGGTAGGTCTGCAGTTGCTCCATCCTTTGATGTATGATGTTCAAACCTGCTTTAAACTTTTCCACAACTTTCCTCCCTGACCTTCCTGCTGCGTTCCTTGGTCTTCATGATGTTCTCTTACGTTCTCTCTGAGGGAACTCTGAGGCATTAAATTATAAATAGCTCGACTCCATTTACTGATTAGGTGACTTCTAGAGGCAATAGGTTGCACTGGATTTTATTTAGGGGCATCAGACTGCCAGGGGAGCAGTCTACAAATGCATGGCACACGTTCCGATTATTATTTTAAAAGGTTTTCACTCAGCTTCACGATTTGTTTCAACTTCGTTGAAGTTTGTGGCTGTAAAATGTAGCAAACATCAAGTGGTATTTATGGGTGATGTTTGAACCGTAACAGGCTGACTGGATCCTGCCGCTTCTCCAAATCTGCCTTGTCTAACAGGTTTACAGTCTGTGGATGTGGAGCTCCGATGCACCCGGTCACAGCTTCACATTTCTGCTCAGGCAGCACGCTTACCTCCTGATGGCGACCGTCAAGGCCTCGGGTGAGCTGGCGCAGGGACAGATGACCTCGGCTCTCAGCCCTTTGGTCTGGAATACGTTGAGGAAGGCGTCGCAGGAAGAGATGGACCCTAAAACACACAGGATCATTCACAGGCGGTCAGATCTGATCCAAACTCAGGTTAAACTATCATGTTTAAAGTGAGATGGAACTAAAATAGGGAAAAATCCAGATCCATTCTGCAACGACTCGCCTGGCTGCTGTGAACCCAGAATATATTCTGGAGCAGAAAGTCTGAACAGTAAAAGGTTTGGAGGGACAAGCAGGCTCCAGTCAGTAGGACTGTTTTATTAAACAGGATGAAGGCCAGAATAAACCTGAAGGATCGCTTTGAAGCTTTCTTTGTTCTGGTAACCAGATGTTTTCCTTTCAGACTCGCGTTGGGAGCCCACCAACTTTCACATTTACCAACGGTCCTTGAATTAAGTTCCTGTTTTCCTGCAGCAGTGTAACTTAGCACTGGAAGATGCAGAAGTCTGGCTAATATAACATCAGTCAGTACGTTTACGTGCACATCTAAATCGAGCTAATAGCTTAACCAGTGGGAGCCTTTATCCCAGTTTACATGTCACTCAGAAAATCGAATTATTGAATGAAGTGCGTTCGACTCGGTGACGCTAGGTGGCACCATTGCACCCTTTCATGTTGGCATTCTTCCGGTTGGACTAAAGAGTCACACAGATTGTAAACAAATACTGGCCGGAGTGAAGCAGGATACGCACAATGAGCGAAGAAAAGGTCAACAACACTGCAGCACAGAACATTTTGTAAGTATTGTAATGTTTGATTGTGTTACTCTCATTGTTGCTGCAGTGTTGTTGTGGAACGGTGCCGTTAGGGATGTATCGATACACCGATATATCGCAATATTTTATTTCCCGATATTGTATCGATATTAAAAAGAAAAATATCGATTTTTGTACTTTTATGTTTATTTTTAGAATTTAATGGAACCATTAATGGTGACAGTCATTTTTGTAGTAAATATAAAAGTATAACTGGTAGTTTGTGGGTGTTTTCACCTTCTTTGTTCCAGTGGAGCAACTAGATCTAGTAATAAAACTGGATGTGTTAAAGTATGAAACAGGATGGAGTGCTTAGAATGCTGGGACAGATTTTCCACAGGTTAATTCAGTTTAAAAATCACAATATATCGTATCGTCTCCCCTGTATCGCGATACATATCGTATCGCCAGATTTTTACCAATACAAATCCCTAGGTGTTGTTATTCCCACTTCAGCTCGGCTATCAGAGTGAATAGCTCGGTTGGAGATTACAGAAATTCTATTTTCTAATGCATTATCTGGGTGGGTTAGTCCAATTAAGACAAGTCCAGTTCGGTTCATCTTCAGCCGGACTAAGACAATAATTCAAATTTCTCTTACTGCATGCAGATGCACTAATTGTTGGACAGTGTCGTCCACCAACTACATGAACCTGTTGCTGAACTTGTAGGTCCTTCTTTCCAGCAGCTATTAGACTCTTGAACCATCACTGCTCCAGTTAAATAAATGTTTACATCCCTGCTGTGATTGCAGTTTTTACTTTTTGCTTCTTGAATATAAGCTTTTGTTGTCTAACCCCTCCTTTCCACAGCACGTTTCACTTGCGTATTCTGCTGCTTGGCCCTTTCCACCGGGTGCGTATGAGGCGCATAGAAGCAGGGAAGCAGCTGTCACCGAGAGAGCACGAAATCACGCGAGATTAGCAAAATCGCTCATTTGTGTGATGACAAACAAATGAGACCCTCCCGCGAGGTACTGACTTCTCACCGGGCCGCACAGGTAGTGACTTTTTTTTAAGTAAAGCAACCGCAAAGCAGCACGTTTCTTTTATTTTGAAAATTTCCGGTGCCGAGCCGTATATTTCCTGTCTCCCCCTATCCAAAATGTAGAAATGTACGTGTTTCAGAGGCGTGCTGCGTAGAAAATAGGACTGCGTATATTTAGAGAAGTGCTGCGACATGTCGCTCCTCAGACGCGGCAGACTCGCGCTGCTTTCGCCTCTGGTGGAAAGGGTTCTATTGACTACAGTGGTGGCTATCAGCTGCGTATGACGTGCTGCTCCTGTAACGTGCTGCTTACGCGTCCGGTAGAAAGGAGGGGTAATGCATAAATACTAGGGGTGTAACGGTACACAAAAATCACGGTTCAGTACGTTTTCGGTACAATTTAATCAATACAAAAATACAAATGTGCATAGGATTTTTTATTTTTTTTTACCTTGATCAGCATTAAATAATGAACTTAAATACCCTGAAAAAGATGAACGTATAGAACTGACTGGAGATTTGATTAGATTTTTACAAAATAAGTAAAGATAGTACAAGCAGACGTAGCCAGAGTAGAAAACAATTTAACCACGTTAATGTTTAGAAATGTTTAATTAATACTTTGCCCCTATTTGAGAATAAAACATGCCTAAATCACTATGGAGTTGTTTTGATATATCGACAGCCTTGTCTCCCAGGTTTACTTGAATGCAGCATGGGCAGCTGTTGGGAAAATTCCTTCTCATTAATGGTATTTCTCTAGTATCAGTGATGTTTCCATTCAGCTTGAAATTGTTTCAGGTGAGTCATTCAGTTCAGTGCAGAACGTGTTATGGACCTTATTGCTGCTGAAAGATGCGTTCGCTGAAAAAGTTTTTGGTTCGGTCCATCTTTCTTTTTCTACTGTAGCTGGATGAGAAATTAATAATGTTCCCAAAATCAGAGTTTAGTGATAGCTGGGAGTCTTTCTGTTTTGTTTAGGTGTCACTTTTTAAAGTTGCCCTGCAGAAACGTTGCACTGGACTCCGAGTTCTGCACATAAACTGCTTTCCAAGCTTCAAAGCGGCAAAAGCCAGCAGAGGTTGAGCTTGCTGAACTTTCGGCGTCGTCCCCTGAGCATCAACCAATCAGAGCGTCTCACTGTAGTGACATCACTACACATTTCTTGAATGTTTAAAACATCCAGCAACAGAGGAAGCCCCGCCCACGCGCTCTTCTTTTTGCTCAGCAAGTGGCGGGCTTTGCAAGCTTCAGGCTTAAAAATGTATAGAGTTCAAACTAGTCGCTTTGTGAGTGTTTTCTGACGGCGACAAAGTGTGCGGTGTGAACGCGGCATTAGTCTCTAAGGTGGCAGCAGACAGACACAATCTACTGGAGTCTGATATCTCCTTTCTTCAGAGGTTTTCTACAGAATTAGATCTGCCTTTAGAGTCAAAAGAACCGTTTTTGTGCTGATTTGGTCAAATGTTTGAGATGTTTACCCTAACGAGGTTCACGGGGCCTTTGGTAGGGAAACCGGCCCGCAGCATCACATCACAGGCAGCTGTACCTAAATGTACCTAAATGCCTCTGAAACAACCAGTTGGCAGGCAGATGGTGTCTCCTGGTTGGGCTCTGTAACAGTGAGCTCAGGATATGGTTTCAACTCCGTTACTGTCCTCCTCACTGAGAAGATGAACTTGGTCAGTTCCTGTTGCTCTGGTTCTACTGAATTAATCCTTGGACTGCAGATATATGGGTCAGTTTAGGCCGGCAGATAGTTTCTAGAAGCCACCTATGAAGATCAACACACATCTGCCTTACTATAGGAACTGTATTTCCCAGTAGGAGGACTGGCTAAGAGACATAGACCTCTATGTCATATTAAACAAGAAAAACGTGGATCAAACTAATCAAATGGAAGCTCTGATCAACTTAAAATTAAAAGGAGAAATTACAAAAAACTGCTTAATTTGTGCTTATATTTATGGTATAGGAACTGTAAGTGTAGCAACCAATTTTTTGTGTGATAAACAATTATTTATAAATGTGCAAAAGGAAAAGGATGGATTTTTCTGAAGCTGAAAAGAGATTTTGCTGCTGCACTGAAGAATTCAAGAAGCTCTGAATCTTAGAGACGCCAAACAGAAGCTGGTTTTACTGTGAACCAAGGCCAACTCTGCTCTTTCCAACAAACAGGTGAACTAACTTCGATTTCATACAATAAACTTGATGCATAAATTGGTCTTCAACCAGGAGTCGCGTTAACAAAATATTTTCTGTATTTGACCGTTTTACTTTTAAGAAACGGTGAAGGAAGAATCGGAAGGCCATCGGTCATTTTGACGGGATGCAATTTCCACCCCTGACCACTTGGTGGAGACGCGCGGACAACTGACTCAATCAAAAAAGGATTCCAATGGGAAGCCTAAGTCTCCTCCCCTTCCTGTCGGCCCATGGCTCCTCTGGCTGAAAAAAAAAAAATGAATGTACAGTCGTGGCCAAAAGTTTTGAGAATTACATACATATTGGAAATTGGAAAAGTTGCTGCTTAAGTTTTTATAATAGCAATCTGCATATACTCCAGAATGTTATGAACAGTGATCAGATGAATTGCATAGTCCTTCTTTGCCATGAAACTTCCACTGCATTTCATTGGTGTCATTAAAGGACCTGCTGAGATCATTTCAGTAATCGTCTTGTTAACTCAGGTGAGAATGTTGACGAGCACAAGGCTGGAGATCATTATGTCAGGCTGATTGGGTTAGAATGGCAGACTTGACATGTTAAAAGGAGGGTGATGCTTGAAATCATTGTTCTTCCATTGTTAACCATGGTGACCTGAAACACGTGCAGCCATCATTGCGTTGCATAAAAATGGCTTCTCAAGGATATTGTGGCTACTAAAATTGCACCTAAATCAACAATTTATAGGATTATCAAGAACTTCAAGGAAAGAGGTTCAATTCTTGTTAAGAAGGCTTCAGGGCGTCCAAGAAAGTCCAGCAAGCGCCAGGATCGTCTCCTAAAGAGGATTCAGCTGTGGGATCGGAGTGCCACCACTGCAGAGCTTGCTCAGGATTGGCAGCAGGCAGGTGTGAGCGCATCTGCACGCACAGTGAGGCGAAGACTTTTGGAAGATGGCCTGGTGTCAAGAAGGGCAGCAAAGAAGCCACTTCTCTCCTAAAAAAACATCAGGGACAGATTGATCTTCTGCAGAAAGTCTGGTGAATGGACTGCTGAGGACTGGGGCAAAGTCATATTCTCCCATGAAGCCTCTTTCCGATTGTTTGGGGCATCTGGAAAAAGGGTTGTCTGGAGAAGAACAGGTGAGCGCTACCATCAGTCCTGTGTCATGCCAACAGTAAAGCATCCTGAGACCATTCATGTGTGGGGTTGCTTCTCATCCAAGGGAGTGGGCTCACTTACAATTTTGCCCAAAAACACAGCCATGAATAAAGAATGGTACCAAAACACCCTCCAACAGCAGCTTCTTCCAACAATCCAACAACAGTTTGGTGAAGAACAATGCATTTTCCAGCACGATGGAGCACCGTGCAATAAGGCAAAAGTGATAACTAAGTGGCTGGGGGAACAAAATGTTGACATTTTGGGTAGCTAGCTAGCACTTAAAACCCTCACAGAGACCTTGTGGAGTTGCATGCTGGCTCTCTCTCTACCGACTATTTCTCCCCCAGCATAGCTGCTACTTTCCACATTTATGGAGGTTTTCTTTATGTTTAATGCTCCTTCCTTCGTCCTGGAGGAAGGAGCCGATGCCGGCTAATATCACCGCCATTTTTTTCCTTCTTCTTCAGTTTTAGTCCAAGTGTTTTTACACAAAACCTAAAGTAACTTTTGCCGCCGGTCGAAAATTAGCGTTTTCTCTGCATCAAAATGTGTCTTAAAAATTCACGGACATCATATGTTCAATCCATGGCGCATTTCAAACGGGATCAGAAAATAACTTTTATCGCTCCACTGACTCTCATTCATTTTTATTGGCAGTAGAGGACTCATGGACCGGAAGTAGAAGGGCGTGACTTAGGCTCCCCATAAGAGCATCATCTGAGACGTGGACTCCGTACTTAACGCATCTCGCTAACCGTAAGCTGAGACCGCATCTGTGCCATTCACAGACCGACAGGTGAGAGAAATCGCTGCAGCTTAACTGCTGATGCAAGGGAGCGCATGCTGCAGGTTTTCCTCCCACTGAAGTGATCCGGAAAGCTGTTGCTCTGAGAGTCCTGCCGAATTCTGGTCACTTCAGTTAGAGAAATGTTCCCTGATTTCAAAACTTTGGCTGAAGCGGAGTTTGTAACTCCAGGCAGTCTCCAGCGTGGCAGCGGAGAGCGGATTCAGCCTCCGTTACACACAAGCGGGAGCGAAGTTCAGTTAAATACGATTGAATATGTCATTATTATCATTTTTAAACTTGACGGGTAAAAATAGATTATGACCGGATATTTTTAGACCCCTTCAGTCAAATAACCGACAGAAACAAAAATCCTAGAGAGACCTCTGTCTGCGTCATATTTGATCTTCTCAGTTTGTTTCTGTTGCAGCTCAAGGCTGAGCACAGACTTCATGTCTGTAGAGTAAAACGTCTTCTCTGTTCTCTGGTCCATTTTATCTGTATTCAGACTTGAAAACCTTTATCGTACCACATGAAGACACACACACACGTTTCCTGGCGCTCCCCAGAGACATCTTCTAGCTAAAAGCACCTGAGCGGGACCTTACATGGGTTGGATCCGTCGGCCACCAGCAGCATCCGCAGCGAGCTCAGGTTGACGTCCTTCTGGTCCTTGTGGGCCACCAGAGCCCAGTGCATGTCTCTGGACTTCACACAGGCGACCTTGGCTGCACACACACACACACACACAGACACACAGACACAGGGAGTTAGTGTTTCATCTGAGTGACAGGCTGAGTGACGGAGGAGGAGCCTGACCTTTGTACTGGCAGACCTTCTGGATCCACGACAGAGGGTTGACCTTCATCAGGGAGTACGGCACGCTGATCACGTGCATCATGTTCATCACGCTCTGCAAACACACATTCACGCCACGTTCTACCTGGTTACGCTGCAGCTTAAACAGCCGACTGAAACACAAAGATAAACGTCTCACCGTCAGGATGCCGTGCCAAAGCCCCACGTCCTTCTTAAAGTCCAAGACGTTCACTATAGTTTCAGCTGAATCAGAGGGGGAGAAACGGGTCAGATCCCTTCATCGGATAAACCGCTGTGTGTGTGTGTGTGTGTGTGTGTGTGTGTGTGTGTGAGGATACCCTCGGTGTAGCTGCAGGACTGGGTGAGAGCTTGACAGTGTGTTAGCAGAGCGATCCTCGTCACAGTGACTCCCAGCACGCTGCCGTCCTTACAGGTTTTATACTGGCAGGAAAAACAACAGATGGATCATCGCAGTCAGACGACGAAGTTTAATCAGACAAGCTGCTTTCACCGCTTCGAAACGCCTTTCTGCTTAAATCTAGGGCCGGGCCATTTATCGGCTGATATCACAATATAAAACAAATTGGGACTATCTGAAGGTATCAGAATGTTTTTTTTTTGTTTTAAAGATTTATTTTCAAAAGTGGAACATGTCGGCTGGGCAATATAGACTAGAATTAAAATCTTTTAAAATTAAAATTAAAATAATAATTTCAATGCCATATTTGATTCTTTAAATGAATAAAAAAAATTCTCCCTTTCTATTCTTAAAAAAGAAGTTAAAAAATATATATTTTTTTATTGTTCTTATTTTAATCATGTCTTCTTGGAGTTGACCTGAGCTCAATGTCCAAATAAAAAAAACGAGAGGTCTTGGGTGGGCTGATATCACCTTGAACTATGGAAACCCAAGAGGTGCATTGGTGATTTTTTTTCTCCATTTTCCAAAAATTCTATGTTCATAAATAGAAACAAAATCAATAAATCATAATCAATATACTGCCCAGCTCTACTTAAATCTCAGATAATCTTCACAAAAAGAATCTCTGAAAAATCAGGTTGTAGTTTAAATATAAAACAGCTCAATGTTTCCCTACTGCAGCTGCATGAAGCTCACAGGAAGCAAGAAACGACATGAAAGCCACACTGCTCTGCTGTTTTTAAGAAAATGAAAAGTGAGACTTCTGTCTTTGTATCACCTTGTTATATCAATGTTATATCAGTTAGCCATGGGGGGAAATGTCTGTTTTGATTTTAAAAAGCTCCAAATTGGACCTAAAAATCTAATCATAAAGGTGATGCGTGGAGGAAGTCTGTCTCCTTGTGTGTTTTTACTGTTTATTATTGCCGCCTTAACAAATATGCAGAAAAACGTAAAGCAAGAAACTTTTTGTGTTAATGGACAAACTGAATAAACTGAATCTGGAAGAGAGAAAACTGAGACTTCTTAAGAGGTTCTTCCTGGGGGGGTTAAAGGCAGATTTATCTGATATGAAGTCGTTAAAATCCCATCCTGCAGTTTGTGTTGACCTAAAATCCACGTATCAAATGTTTTTTTGTTTTTTTCTGTTTTTTTTAAACAAACTACTGCTTTACGCTCACTCCTCCATCACTCACTGGAACAATTTAAGCCTTCAAGTCTGGATTATACTTAAACTCCTCATCATTAAAGGAACAGCAAAACAGCAGTAAAACGTGGTGGTGGCAGTATCATGCAGGGGTCTGAACGGTATGCAGGGAAAATCCACTGCATATTAAAGTTGTTTTGCTACTGCAGACCCAGCTGAGTTTCTCCCAGCAGGGAGAAGCTACTATCAGGTACCAAGTCCTGTTGTAGAAAAGAAATCAGCATCTCCATGAAGAAGCAAGCATTCATTGCTCTAACCTGTCCTGCCAGACGTCTATGTGTCGTCGCTCTTCAAACTCTGAAACTACAGTCCACACCTTATGAATTTCCCTCAGACTCCTAAATGGGCTTTACTTCCCAATTTTCTCCAAGCTATGGTTGTCCCTATGCATCCTTTCCTACTGTATGTCTTCCTTCCACTAAACCTTCCATTAGAATGCTTGGCTACACCACTTGAATGGGAAATTTATCATCTGATGATCTTACAGGGGTATTAATAGGATTATTTACCATGAGGTTCTGTGAAATGTTCTATCAGCAATAGTTCACCTTTTTTCTTCCACTCAACTCTCCATTAATATGGATGGATCTAGCAATCTGTGAACAGTCAGCTTTGATTTGCTGGACAGCAGTCTTCCCCATGATTGTGTAGGGATAACATGACCACAACAGGACTTTGCTGTATTAATAAATTCATTGACCTAATGTAATACTGCAATTTTTTGAGAAGTTGTTCTTTGGGATTTCATTAGCTGTAAGCCCAAATCATCAAAACGAACAGAAACCAACCTGAAACATCACTTTCTGTGTATTAATATACATAGCATGACTATGATTCAATTTGTCAAATTAATGTTGTTGTTTTTTTATAATTCTGATTTCATAACAATGCAGCTGTAAATAATGATTAAAACTATGCTGTCAGGGCAGGATTCAGCTCCAGCAAACACTTCCGCTCTGCTCGGGGTGTCTAACAGGATTGCCCGTTCAGATTGATGCTCCCCAGTGTTGTGTTGACAGAGTTTCACTATGTGTGATTGGCTGCGAGCTCACCTCTATGTAAGCGGTGTCGTTGTTTGCATCTTTGATGTGCGGGAACCAGTCTCTGGGAGGCTTGGAGAGGTGCTTCGACTCCGTTACGAACCACAGCAGCTTGGGCCATCCTGCAGGAAGCGGATGGAAACGGAGGGTTAAAACATAAATTCCCGTAAACTGGCTGTCCGCCCTGATTAATGATCTAGACTCTGACCTTTGAACTGTGGGATCTCTCCTGTTGCGCTTTTTGGAAGACCCTTATGGCAAGCATCGCTGGTCAGCGCCACGGTAACACCACAGCTGCCCAATAAAAACCCGATCTGCTGGCTGCCGGCGTCCTATTGGACGACAGCGGGAAGCAGGGAACAACAGATGGCATTTAAACCAAAGATTTACTGGTGAGGTTGTGGGTTGGATTTCTTTTAGAGATGCACCGCTCCATCGGCCGGAGATCAACAGTAGCCGATTTCCCCTGTATCGGTTCTGATCGGTGTTCAGGAAACACTGATACCTCCACTGACAAGATCTGAAACTTTTTCCACCTCATGTACACGAAAAAAAATTACAAAAAATTAAAACTCCCACATTCCTGGAATAGCGCCCCTCATGGTGACAGCATGTTGGAGCCGCTCTGATTTGTTCTTCTAGACTTTTGCTCATCATTTCTCTGGTTGAGGCATCACTTTTTGGACAATTATTCCCTCTGGTTCTGGATTCCTGTTCTTATGAGTCCTAACCATGGCAACACCATAAGTATGTGTATTGGCAAGAATCTGGTGATACGATATATAAGTAAGACTATATATTGTGATTTTTAAAACTGATTTTAACTGTAGAAAAACTTTCACATCGTTCTAAACACTCCGACCTGTTTCATACTTTAACACATCCAGTTTTATTACTAGATCTAGTTGATCCACTGGAACAAAGAAGGTGAAAACAGCCACAAACTACCAGTTTTCCTTTAAATTTTACTACAAAAATTACTGTCATCATTAATGGTTCAATGCAAATACAAAATCAATAAAAAAAATCCATACATTGCTTTTGAATATCGATACAAAATAGTGACATAAAATATCGTGATATATCAGCGTATCGATATTTTGTAACATCCCTACAATACAATATTGTTTTTATAACCGGGAGCAGCTGATTAGGGTCTCAAAAGCTCAAATAATCCCTGAAATACAACCCCAGAGGAGTTGAAAAAGAGGCGTCATGGATGCAGAGCCGGACCAGAGAGGTGAGAAAGAAGGAGGAACTTCAAACTATCTCTTCTATCCGTCATAATCAGCTAGAATTCCCTACTCCAACATCTCTCTAATCATACAGCGGCAAGAGGAGCGGCAAAAGCAAACGAGGTGGATTAGCAGAGTTTGCCAACAAACCATGGTGTCATCCAGGACATGTTACCGTGGAATATTGTCTCCGCTGCCTGGATATCAAGCTGTTAGCATGTCATGAGACTGTCATACAACAATAGTCTTCAGTCAGAGGTATCTACAGATTTCTTGCAAGACTGACTGCTACTGGAGATCCTTCCTGCCCACAGCATCAACATCCACAACGACTCTTTGAAGGCACTTTGATGATCTGAGTTAAGACAACATTTAATTCCCTTTGGGATAAATAAAGTATTGTTTCCCAGTGTGTAAACACATTAGCAGTCTGTATCGATGTCCACTTCTTTTTAAGTTGACGGTTTGCAACATTTTCAGGAATAATCTAACGACTCCTTTATATTCTGTTGAATTCAAAATGTCAATCAAGTCTGCAGAGAGGATCATCAGGGCTGACCTTCCTTCCATCCAAGACTCGTACAGGTCAAGGGTCAGGAACAGCTAACATCTCTGCAGACCCCACACATCCTGGACACAAACTGCTTGGACTTTTACCTTCAGGCGGCGCTATAAAGACAGTTTCTCCACCCAGGCTGTTTCTCTGATGAACACAAGAAACACCTTAGAGCCTGAGGGCTCAGATACTCTGCTGGGAAACAGAATAAGCAGATTTGCACTTTTCTAACCTGTCTTCCTTTTTTCCTTTTCCTAATGTACACATATGTGAAAACTCCTCGTATCCTTCATGATATTTCCTCTAAAGTGTATCTATTTATACTTCATGTCTGCACGCTGCCAGTGGTTGAAACTGAAGTCTGAATTCCTTGTTTGTGCAAAAAAGCTGATTGTTATTCTCGCATCAAAAGGTCTGCAGCATCTTTTTTTTCCCTCAAGATCAAACAGAGTTGGAACTGCTCTGTGCATCGCTGATTTATCCAACAGCGTGCTGCAAGACATTTTCTTACTGCAGCAAGTAATCAGAGTGTAACCATGCCAACCCTGACAGGCAGCATCGTCTCAGTGTTGGCATACAGATTACAGCAGAGAGAACTCGGTGTACCGAAGCACGACTGGCAGCTGGAAACCCGGTAAACGGTCAGAGCGGCTGTGTTTCCAGCTTCAGCGGACCTCAGACAGGTTCAGCCTCCGGAGACAAACTGGATGACACCGTTTCCCTCTGAGACGGCCCAACAGCGGGGGGCATCGTGTGTCGAGCATCAGACGCATGTTTTTATTCCCGCTGCTTCGTGTTCAGAACGGATTAACGTCTCAGGAATACTTGTTGCCAACAAACAGCTAAGACTGAGCATCCGGAACAGCTTCCCGACATCGCTGAGACGTCCACACAAACGGGGCTGAAATAAATAGGGAATAGGTGCAATACTGACAGGATTAGCATCAAACATCAGCGCCAAGAAGAAAAAAAAAGTCACATCACCGGGGAAATGAGTCCTCTGTGACTCAATTAAAAATAAACTAGGAGTTCAAAGAGCGAAGAAAAAGACAGAGAGTCTTCTATCGACTTACTTTGCGACTTAGCGGCACCTCTATGGGAACAGGAACCACCTCCGCCAGCAGGCAGCCGTAGAAGGCCACCATGAAGGCCACGGGGTCGTTGTTAGGAAACACCAACGCCACCTACAGGTGAGAGAGAAAGAGAGAGAACAGTAGAGCCGGAGTCAGAGAGAAGAAAGAAGTGCGGCATGCAATCTCGGTATAAATGCAGCTGCTCAGTTTCTGGCCTCGGGGGTTCTTAAGAGAACAACCGGCATCATGGAGGCCAAGGAACCCCACAGACAGGTCAGAGAGGAAGTTCTGGAGAGGTCAAAGGCAGGGTTAGGTTCTAGCACAATATCCCAGGGTTATGACATCTCCCAAAGCTCTGTTCTGGAGAGTATTGATCAGAGAAGCAGCCATGGTAGCTCTAGAGGAGCTACAGAGATCCACAGCTCAGCTGGGACAATCTGTTGGCGGGACAACTGCTAGTTTTGGACTCCATAATTGAAGAATTAAGGAAGCAGTAGCAAAAAGAAGCTGCTGTTGAAAGAAAGAAGAAGCCTTGTTTGCAGTTTGCTTCAAGGAGACACAGGAAACACGTGGATAAAGGTGCTCTGGTTGGAGAGGACCAAATCGGAACTTTTGCCAAGAAATTAAGATCCTGAATAAAATATGTATATGGTGAAACATGGTGGAGGCAGCATCATGCTGCGGGGGTGTGTTTCTCTTCAGCAGGGACAGGGAAGCTGCTCAGAGCTGATGGGAAGATGAATGAAGCTAAATCCTGGAGAATCCTGAAGGAAAACCTGTTAGAGGTTGAGTCTGGGGTAGAGGTCCAGCCAGAGATACTATGGGATGGTTCAGATCATAGCCGATTCATGTATTGGAATGGCTTAGTCAAAGTACAGGGAACTAATTAATTAATTAATTAAGTAAACTCATCCAACAGCTGCCCATGCTGCATTCAGTTACAGCTGGGGAACTAGGCTGTTGAAATATCAACACAACTCCAAAGTGATTTAAAAATGTTTTTTTCCAAAATACGGGCAAAGCCTTATTTAAACATTTCTAAACATTAACACTGACTGTTTTCAAGTGGTTATATTGTTTCTACTCTGACTATGTTTGCTTGTACTATTTTATTTATATTAAAAAAAAAAATCCAATCTCCAGTCAGTTCTATACTCTCAACTTTTTTAAGTTACAGAACATAATAAAATCTAATTAAGTTCAGGAATTGAAAGGAAGAAATTCAGGAAAAAAAAGGTTGTTTGTTTAATGCTGTTCAAAAGAAAAAAAGTCATATTTATATTTCTTCATTAAAGTGTATCAGGCAAATAATACAAATGTCTGCCACACTTTTCAGATTCTTATCCGCTGAAGATTTTATTTTCACTTCATAGTCTATTGTTGTAATGTGACAAAACGTGGAAAAGTTTAAGGAGCCTGAATACTTTTACACTTTATAACTAGAGCTTTCAAAGCTAAATGAGATCCGAGGTGTTGATGAGTGAATTCTGGATCAGAACCCCCGGCTCCTCCTCCGGGTTCCTCCTGCCTCAGCTTCATATCTGCTCTATTCTACAACTAATTAAGATGCTGTTACTTAGGAACCAAACACTACTTCACAGAGATGGGCGGTTGGCTTTCAGGAGTATTTTTATAAAAGCCAATAGGGCAGATGACGTCTGGTTAGTGGCTGATTCATAAAGGGAAGGAGAGGTGGGAGAGATAGTGACTCACCCGATCGCCCGGTCGCACCATGGGCTCCTGCTTGCTGCCCAGTTTGTGGAGGATGTTGTAGGCCAGCTTGATGCTGCGAGACCACAACTTCCCTGCAGGGAGCAGCACAGGAAATATGAGTGAGAAAAAGGTCCACAGAAAGTGAGAGTGTGTGTCTTTGTGCTCCACTTTGTAGAGAAACTAAAAAAATAAATAAAAAAGGTCCAAATGAAAGAAACACAGGGGGGCTTACCATCGATTAACCAGCGAATCTATAGATGATGCATGAGACCGTTATATAGTTCTGCTCCATATCGGCTCTCTCTCTAGACTGATAAAACATGGAAGAACCACTTCATCTAACAGTCATGGGGAAATCTAAGCACACCTTCGATGCCTTCATACAATGTTTGGATGGAAAGTAGCAGCCAAGAGCCGCTGTGGATGAACTGATTAATATCAAGGATGCGGGCTTGTTCTGAAGCCACAAAACTCGGCCAGCTTGAGATCATTGGGTGAACCACCATCTCCTCTGGAAACCAAAGTATTCCAGAGTCAAATGTGAGGCCTGAACTAGGACTGGTCTCAAATCTATAATGCTATACAATCTAAAGCATGAGCAATAACGTAAATATTTACTGCAATATATTGTCTTGTGTTTACATATGTCAAAATGGCTGTTATTCTCACATACCAGATATATTGCACCAGACCATCAACTTAAAAAACGTTTTGAACGCGATTTAAGGAACATTTATTGTGCTAAATGTATTTAAGAAAATTCAAAACCTTTCAAGTCATTTTTAAAGTGCGTTACAAATTTTTTTTTCAAACAGTGCAATCTGAAAATGGTTTTTTTTATAAACCAAAGGGGGAGCCCAGCAGAAATAGTTTGGGAACCACTGATCTAGTGTAGATACACTAAACATCAGTATTTATTCTCCTTGCATAGCTGCTACAGACTAGGTTAGCTTGATGACATCATCAACATGTGCAACTGCGGAAAGTCCGTATAGTTAAAACCTCTACCGTTGGCTAAAAATCTTTTCTACCTTATACTGTTTGTATCGCCCGCTACTAGCCTGAACCAAACTGGGTCATCAGCAGAACCATGATCCCAAACGGAGCAGAAAATCTACAACAAGAAAGAAAATAATCAAAGTGTTGCAATGGCCTAGTCAAAGTCCTGATCGAAAACCTTCCTTCCTTCCTTTTTTACCCATTTGATTTCAAGGAAAGAAGGAAGGTGGGAAGGAGCATGAATGTTCTTCTCCATGACGATGTTAGAGGCTGCTGCACTACAACAGAAAACCACTTAGTGTTATTGCTGCTAATCATGGGGTGTACTTAGTTTTTTTCACACACAACGTCTCAACCGTGGTTTCATATTTAATAAGTATTGATTGTGTTTTCCTACATTTTAGGTTAGATTTGTGTGTGGTTAGAACCCAGGCGGTTCTCGTTAGTGTTGGAGAATCTAACCCAAAGAACCAGGACGCTCCTCCAGCTAGCATGTCTGAACGTGGACGATAAACCTCTCGTCTCGTCCTGAAATAAAACAGAACTGCTTACCGTACGTGAGCACGTAGAGGGGCTTCCCTGCCGTGTCCAGGCTGGTGAGGCAGGGGGCTTTGGGGGAGATGGTCCCCCAGCGCTGCAGCGCCGCCTCCAAGGAGGGAGGCCAGTTCGTGACCACGCCCAACGGCTCCCCCCTCACCGGCATCATCTCCGCCCCCTCTGGCCGAGGCTGGTTGGGGTCCGGCTGCTGGACTGGAAACGAGGAGACAGAGAGACCCTGTGAGCCATGAGCTCGTCATCTTTTGGAGCTCGTGGTTCGTCTGCCGCAGCTTGGCGGAGAACAGGCAACATGGACGCACGTTACTCCTCGGGGAACGAGGTGAAGCAGCTGTTGCACCTGATGCAGCAGCATTCATTCAGATTAGGACTTCATGCAAAGATCAGGAAAAATTCACACCCCTCTTTGTCACGTAACAACCACGGATTTCAATGTATTTTCACAGGATTTTCTGTGTGGAAAGAAAAGTATTCATTTTTTGAAAAAACAGCCCCCACCCACCTCCAGGCTTCATCACCTGTTACTGGTCCCACTGCAGACATTTCCTGAAAATTTCATCAAAATCCGTTAATAATGTTTTGAGTTATGTTGCTAGCAAACAGAAAGACAAACCCTGGCAAAAACATAACCGCCTTGGTGGAGGTAATGATGATCTGAAAAGTGTGGGATGCATTTGCATTCATCCCCGAGTCAACACTTAAAACATGGAAGGAATCAATACTCTTTGCAGAACGGGTCAAGATCAAGAGGACTGGGTGGTTTTCAACTCTTGCCATAGATTCTCTGTTTATGTTTAGCTCTGGACTTTGACTAGGCCGTTCTAAACCCACCCATTGTATCGCTGTTCTGGATCTAACTTCATCCATCTTCCAATCAACTCGGACCAGCTTCCCTTTCGCTGCTGAAGAAAAGCCTCCCCACAGCATGACACTGCCACCACCATGTTTCTCTGTAGAGATGTTGTGCCTGCATCCACACACTGCACTTAGCAAGTATGTCAAAAAAGTTCCACAAAGTTCTCCTATTTTTATTTAAGGGTGTCAGACTAAAAGGAGATAAAAACAGATGACTAGCTTAGAAATCTAGACAAACCTTTAGGAACCTTTAGCGTTGTCCAATTTCATGACTTGTTGTAAGGTGAAATAATGCTGGAAGGTTTAAGGAGCGTGAAGACTTGCGTAAAGCTCAACGCTGATGTGTTGCGTTTGATTTTAAAACAAGATATTATTGGGTTACTGGGAGCAAAGCTGCAACATCAGAGGAGAAATCTGTTGGATTTCACTCATATCTGGTGACCCTTAGAGGCTGTTTCACTTCTAGCTGATCCATTTCTCACTAACAGGATTCCCTCACATGAGTCCTTAGTTCTTGGTGTTCATTTTAACATATAAAACACTATAGATCATTATGAATCTGTGGCACATTTTCCTACAGTGTGAAGGCTTTAAAATGGAGTCTGAAAGACAAGGAAGGAAGGATGACGGACACAAGGGAGCAAGGAAGGAAACAAGACAGTAGAGAAGGAAAGAATAAGAAACAAGAAAAAAAATGAGGCAAAGACAAAAAGAAGGAAAGAAAGAAGGGGAGGAGAAGGAAGCAAGGATTGAAGGAGGGACACAAGATAGGAGGGAAGGAAACAAGGAAAAATGAAGCATACAAGCAATGAAGAAAGGAGGAAACAAGGAAGGGATAAATTAGACAAGAATGGAAGAAGAACACAAGAAACATTAAACACACAAAGAAGAAAAGACAAAGTGAGGGCCCAACAAGGAAAGGAATAAAGGAGTGATATTATGTAGAGAGGGAAGGAGATAAGGAAGAAAGAAGAAATGAAACATGAAAGGAAGGTAGGAAAGACAAGAAACTAAAAAGGACACAGAGGTAAGGAAGGAAGGAAGGAAGGAAGGAAGGAAGGAAGGAAGGAAGGAAGGAAGGAAGGAAGGAAGGAAGGAAGGAAGGAAGGAAGGAAGGAAGGAAGGAAGGAAGGAAGGAAGGAAGGAAGGAAGGAAGGAAGGAAGGAAGGAAGGAAGGAAGGAAGGATAACCTTTAGACAATAGGCTAGGGTCTAAAGGTTTGATCTTTTTTTCTGTTAAACATCTTCAGTCGTGGCTTTATGGTTCTTTAAGTTTCTGGCAGTGACACAAATGGAAAATATGGTGTGGCTGCAGTTTCCGTGGCGACCATTCACAGAGTGTTTAGTAAACTGTGCAGATATAAGATGGATGACACTGCATTCGCAAAAAAACCCAAAAACAATTAGCTAAGTTGATCTCAGTGTAGCTGAGAATAACCGAGGTGAAGCTTAGGAAGAGTCCAGCTAAAGTAACTCCGTCTCATCAGCAGACTGGTTCCTATCAGAGACGAGCAAAAAGAGCCCGGTCCTTCCTTCCACTCCAGAACACTACCAAGGACCAAGGCTGGGATCGCAGTGTCCCACCAAGGCCACTTCTTTCCAGGAACACCCTGCAGGATCTTCCAGCAAGACGACTGGAGGCTAAAGTGAGAACAAAGTGGTTCAAAGATCAGAACAGTCCGCACGTTTACGAGAAACCGATTACCGCCTTGGTCCGAATTCATTCGCATATTTGAAATGTTTGTATACATGCATTAGTTCTGCGGGAGTCGAATCGAACTGGTCCTCTCTTAATTTTACCAACTCATTCAGATAATGCGGCTAGAAAACCAAATTTCTCTGCATGTAAACGCCAACACAGCTTAGTCAGGCTATTAGCAGCCTGGGCGCTTCAGGAAGTGACAAGACCGCGGAAACTGAACAGCAGCAAAGAGTAACACAATCAAACAGAACAGTACTTCTAAAATGTGCTGCGCTGCAGCGATGTTGTCGTTCATTTCTTCGCTCATTGTGCGTATCCTCCTTTTACTCCGTCTGCTTTACTGCGGCCAGCATTCGTTTACTATTAGTATGACGCTTTAAGCCAACCGGAAGAATAACAACATGAAAGGGTGCAATGTTGCCACCCAGAGTCACGGAGTCGAACGCACTTCATTCAATAATAGATTTTCTGAGTGACATGTAAACTGGGATAAAGGCTCCCACTCTGGTTAAGCTATTAGCTACTGACTGATCACAATGTGGTCTGAAAACCTCCTAGGATCTAAATCCTACTGAGAATTGGCTGTCGGATCTCAACCAGAACCCAACAAACTGGGACTGTGATCAACTCCAAACAGTAAGAGGCCAGAATGGGCCTACATTAGTCAGGCTTTGGCCTATAAGTCAATCAAGTAGAAGTTATGAAGATAGAAATAAGCCATTCTTAAATGGGACTTTTTGGTAAAAACCCCTCTGGAAAACAGAGCATGTGTGTTCGATGCCGGAATGACAGGAAAATCTGAGGAAGGACCAACAGACAGAATGTGATGCAGTCATGAAGGTGGTTTCTGACCCTCTAGAAGCTCATCGAAGTCATCGACGAAGAACTCGCGTAGCGGCGGCCTGCGGGGCTGCTTCAGTGTGTTAACAAGCTGCTGGATCTTAGCCGACACTCGACTGCTGACTGGAACACCTGGAAAAATCCCAGCAGAAAGAACAGGCCTGAAAATGTCTGAAGAAATGAGAACCACCTCAACAAAAAAACACTGAAGAACCTGCAGAGAAGAGGCCAGAACCGCTAGCCACGGAGAGTCAGAGGATAAAAGATTTCATCTGATAGCTGAAAGATGCTAACCAGGTTCCTAAGGCTGCTAACGAGGTTCCTAAAGCTGCTAACAAGGTTCCTAAAGCTGCTAACGAGTTTATTAAGGCTGCTAACAAGGCTCTTAAGGCCACTAACAAAGTTCCTAAAGCTGCTAACAAGGTTCCTAAAGCTGCTAACGAGGTTCCTAAAGCTGCTAACGAGTTTATTAAGGCTGCTAACAAGGGTTCCTAAGGCCACTAACAAAGTTCCAAGAGAGGTTAACAAGATTCTTAAGGCCACTAACAAGGTTCCCAAGGGTGATAACAAGGTTCCTAAAGAGGTTAACAAGATTTCTAAGGTCAATAACAAGGTTCCTAAGGCTGCTAACAAGGTAGCTAAGGCTCCTAACAAGGTTCTTAAGGCTCCTAACAAGGTTCCTAATGCTGCTAACAAGGCTCTTAAGGCCACTAACAAAGTTCCAAAGGCTGCTAACCAGGTTCCTAAAGCTGCTAACGAGTTTATTAAGGCTGCTAACAAGGGTTCCTAAGGCCACTAACAAAGTTCCAAGAGAGGTTAACAAGATTCTTAAGGCCACTAACAAGGTTCCCAAGGGTGATAACAAGGTTCCTAAAGAGGTTAACAAGTTTCCTAAGGCCACTAACAAGGTTCCTAAGGGTGCTAACAAGGTTCCTAAGGCTGCTAGCAAGGTTCCTAAAGAGGTTAACAAGATTTCTAAGGTCAATAACAAGGTTCCTAAGGCCGCTAACAAGGTAGCTAAGGCTCCTAACAAGGTTCCTAAGGCTCCTAACAAGGTTCTTAAGGCTCCTAACAAGGTTCCTAATGCTGCTAACAAGGCTCTTAAGGCCACTAACAAAGTTCCTAAGGCTGCTAACCAGGTTCCTAAAGCTGCTAACCAGGTTCCTAAAGCTGCTAACGAGGTTCCTAAAGCTGCTAACGAGTTTATTAAGGCTGCTAACAAGGGTTCCTAAGGCCACTAACAAAGTTCCAAGAGAGGTTAACAAGATTCTTAAGGCCACTAACAAGGTTCCCAAGGGTGATAACAAGGTTCCTAAAGAGGTTAACAAGATTCCTAAGGCCACTAACAAGGTTCATACGGGTGCTAACAAGGTTCCTAAGGCTGCTAGCAAGGTTCCTAAAGAGGTTAACAAGATTTCTAAGGTCAATAACAAGGTTCCTAAGGCTGCTAACAAGGTAGCTAAGGCTCCTAACAAGGTTCCTAAGGCTCCTAACAAGGTTCCTAAGGCTGCTAACCAGGTTTCTAATGCCAGTAACCAGGTTCCTAAGGCCAGTAACCAGGTTAACAAGGGTTCCTAAGGCCACTAACAAAGTTCCAAGAGAGGTTAACAAGATTCTTAAGGCCACTAACAAGGTTCCCAAGGGTGATAACAAGGTTCCTAAAGAGGTTAACAAGATTCCTAAGGCCACTAACAAGGTTCATACGGGTGCTAACAAGGTTCCTAAGGCTGCTAGCAAGGTTCCTAAAGAGGTTAACAAGATTTCTAAGGTCAATAACAAGGTTCCTAAGGCTGCTAACAAGGTAGCTAAGGCTCCTAACAAGGTTCCTAAGGCTCCTAACAAGGTTCCTAAGGCTGCTAACCAGGTTTCTAATGCCAGTAACCAGGTTCCTAAGGCCAGTAACCAGGTACCTAAGACTGCTAACAAGGTTTTTTGGCCACTAACAAGGTTCCTTGGGCTGCTAACAAAGTTCCTAAGGCTGCTAAAGAGGTATTAAGGCTGCTAACGAGGTTCCTTGGGCTGCTAACAAAGTTCCTAAGGCTGCTAAAGAGGTTCCTAAGGCTGCTAACGAGGTTCCTAAGGCTGCTAACAAAGTTCCTAAGGCTGCTAAAGAGGTTCCTAAGGCTGCTAACTAGGTTCCTAAGGCTGCTAACTAGGTTCCTAAGGCTGCTAACAAAGGTTCCTAAGGCTGCTAACAAAGGTTCCTAAGGCTGCTAACCAGGTTCCTAAGGCTGCTAACCAGGTTCCTAAGGCTGCTAACCAGGTTCCTAAGGCTGCTAACAAAGGTTCTTAAGGCTGCTAACCAGGTTCCTAAGGCCAGTAACCCGGTTCCTAAGGCTGCTAACCAGGTTCCTAAGGCCAGTAACCAGGTTCCTAAGGCTGCTAACAAAGGTTCTTAAGGCTAATAACCAGGTTCCTAAGGCCAGTAACCAGGTTCCTAAGGCTGCTAAAAAAGTTCCAAGAGAGGTTAACAAGATTCCTAAGGCCACTAACAAGGTTCCTAATGCCGCTAACAAGGTTCCTAAGGCTGCTAACAAGGTTCCTAAAGAGGTTAACAAGGTTCCTAAGGCTGCTAATAAGGTTCCTAAAGAGGTTAACAAGGTTCCTAAGGCTGCTAACAAGGTTTGTAAGGCTGCTAACAAGGTTCCTAAGGCTGCTAACAAGGTTCCTAAGGCTCCTAACAAGGTTCTTAAGGCCGCTAACAAGGTTCTTAAGGCCGCTAACAAGGTTCCTGAGGCTCCTAAAAAGGTTCCTGAGGCTCCTAAAAAGGTTCCTAAGGCCACTAACAAGGTTCCTAAGGCTGCTAACAAGGTTCCTAAGGCTCCTAACAAGGTTCTTAAGGCTGCTAACAAGGTTCCTAAGGCTGCTAACAAGGTTCCTAAGGCTGCTAACGAGGTTCCTAAGGCTGCTAACAAAGTTCCTAAGGCTGCTAAAGAGGTTCCTAAGGCTGCTAAAGAGGTTCCTAAGGCTGCTAACTAGGTTCCTAAGGCTGCTAACAAAGGTTCCTAAGGCTGCTAACAAAGGTTCCTAAGGCTGCTAACCAGGTTCCTAAAGCTGCTAACAAAGGTTCTTAAGGCTGCTAACCAGGTTCCTAAGGCTGCTAACCAGGTTCCTAAGGCTGCTAACCAGGTTCCTAAGGCTGCTAACAAAGGTTCTTAAGGCTGCTAACCAGGTTCCTAAGGCCAGTAACCCGGTTCCTAAGGCTGCTAACCAGGTTCCTAAGGCTGCTAACAAAGGTTCCTGAGGCTGCTAACAAAGGTTCTTAAGGCTAATAACCAGGTTCCTAAGGCCAGTAACCAGGTTCCTAAGGCTGCTAAAAAAGTTCCAAGAGAGGTTAACAAGATTCCTAAGGCCACTAACAAGGTTCCTAATGCCGCTAACAAGGTTCCTAAGGCTGCTAACAAGGTTCCTAAAGAGGTTAACAAGGTTCCTAAGGCTGCTAACAAGGTTCCTAAAGAGGTTAACAAGGTTCCTAAGGCTGCTAACAAGGTTTCTAAGGCTGCTAACAAGGTTCCTAAGGCTGCTAACAAGGTTCCTGAAGGCTCCTAACAAGGTTCTTAAGGCCGCTAACAAGGTTCCTGAGGCTCCTAAAAAGGTTCTTAAGGCCGCTAACAAGGTTCCTGAGGCTCCTAAAAAGGTTCCTAAGGCCACTAACAAGGTTCCTAAGGCTGCTAACGAGGTTCCTAAGGCTGCTAACAAAGTTCCTAAGGCTGCTAAAGAGGTTCCTAAGGCTGCTAAAGAGGTTCCTAAGGCTGCTAACTAGGTTCCTAAGGCTGCTAACTAGGTTCCTAAGGCTGCTAACAAAGGTTCCTAAGGCTGCTAACAAAGGTTCCTAAGGCTGCTAACCAGGTTCCTAAGGCTGCTAACCAGGTTCCTAAGGCTGCTAACAAAGGTTCTTAAGGCTGCTAACCAGGTTCCTAAGGCCAGTAACCCGGTTCCTAAGGCTGCTAACCAGGTTCCTAAGGCTGCTAACAAAGGTTCCTGAGGCTGCTAACAAAGGTTCTTAAGGCTAATAACCAGGTTCCTAAGGCCAGTAACCAGGTTCCTAAGGCTGCTAAAAAAGTTCCAAGAGAGGTTAACAAGATTCCTAAGGCCACTAACAAGGTTCCTAATGCCGCTAACAAGGTTCCTAAGGCTGGTAACAAGGTTCCTAAAGAGGTTAACAAGGTTCCTAAGGCTGCTAATAAGGTTCCTAAAGAGGTTAACAAGGTTCCTAAGGCTGCTAACAAGGTTTGTAAGGCTGCTAACAAGGTTCCTAAGGCTGCTAACAAGGTTCCTAAGGCTCCTAACAAGGTTCTTAAGGCCGCTAACAAGGTTCTTAAGGCCGCTAACAAGGTTCCTGAGGCTCCTAAAAAGGTTCCTGAGGCTCCTAAAAAGGTTCCTAAGGCCACTAACAAGGTTCCTAAGGCTGCTAACAAGGTTCCTAAGGCTCCTAACAAGGTTCTTAAGGCTGCTAACAAGGTTCCTAAGGCTGCTAACAAGGTTCCTAAGGCTGCTAACGAGGTTCCTAAGGCTGCTAACAAAGTTCCTAAGGCTGCTAAAGAGGTTCCTAAGGCTGCTAAAGAGGTTCCTAAGGCTGCTAACTAGGTTCCTAAGGCTGCTAACAAAGGTTCCTAAGGCTGCTAACAAAGGTTCCTAAGGCTGCTAACCAGGTTCCTAAAGCTGCTAACAAAGGTTCTTAAGGCTGCTAACCAGGTTCCTAAGGCTGCTAACCAGGTTCCTAAGGCTGCTAACAAAGGTTCTTAAGGCTGCTAACCAGGTTCCTAAGGCCAGTAACCCGGTTCCTAAGGCTGCTAACCAGGTTCCTAAGGCTGCTAACAAAGGTTCCTGAGGCTGCTAACAAAGGTTCTTAAGGCTAATAACCAGGTTCCTAAGGCCAGTAACCAGGTTCCTAAGGCTGCTAAAAAAGTTCCAAGAGAGGTTAACAAGATTCCTAAGGCCACTAACAAGGTTCCTAATGCCGCTAACAAGGTTCCTAAGGCTGCTAACAAGGTTCCTAAAGAGGTTAACAAGGTTCCTAAGGCTGCTAACAAGGTTCCTAAAGAGGTTAACAAGGTTCCTAAGGCTGCTAACAAGGTTTCTAAGGCTGCTAACAAGGTTCCTAAGGCTGCTAACAAGGTTCCTAAGGCTCCTAACAAGGTTCTTAAGGCCGCTAACAAGGTTCCTGAGGCTCCTAAAAAGGTTCTTAAGGCCGCTAACAAGGTTCCTGAGGCTCCTAAAAAGGTTCCTAAGGCCACTAACAAGGTTCCTAAGGCTGCTAACGAGGTTCCTAAGGCTGCTAACAAAGTTCCTAAGGCTGCTAAAGAGGTTCCTAAGGCTGCTAAAGAGGTTCCTAAGGCTGCTAACTAGGTTCCTAAGGCTGCTAACTAGGTTCCTAAGGCTGCTAACAAAGGTTCCTAAGGCTGCTAACAAAGGTTCCTAAGGCTGCTAACCAGGTTCCTAAGGCTGCTAACCAGGTTCCTAAGGCTGCTAACCAGGTTCCTAAGGCTGCTAACAAAGGTTCTTAAGGCTGCTAACCAGGTTCCTAAGGCCAGTAACCCGGTTCCTAAGGCTGCTAACCAGGTTCCTAAGGCTGCTAACAAAGGTTCCTGAGGCTGCTAACAAAGGTTCTTAAGGCTAATAACCAGGTTCCTAAGGCCAGTAACCAGGTTCCTAAGGCTGCTAAAAAAGTTCCAAGAGAGGTTAACAAGATTCCTAAGGCCACTAACAAGGTTCCTAATGCCGCTAACAAGGTTCCTAAGGCTGGTAACAAGGTTCCTAAAGAGGTTAACAAGGTTCCTAAGGCTGCTAACAAGGTTCCTAAAGAGGTTAACAAGGTTCCTAAGGCTGCTAACAAGGTTTGTAAGGCTGCTAACAAGGTTCCTAAGGCTGCTAACAAGGTTCCTAAGGCTCCTAACAAGGTTCTTAAGGCCGCTAACAAGGTTCTTAAGGCCGCTAACAAGGTTCCTGAGGCTCCTAAAAAGGTTCCTGAGGCTCCTAAAAAGGTTCCTAAGGCCACTAACAAGGTTCCTAAGGCTGCTAACAAGGTTCCTAAGGCTCCTAACAAGGTTCTTAAGGCTGCTAACAAGGTTCTTAAGGCTGCTAACGAGGTTCCTAAGGCTGCTAACGAGGTTCCTAAGGCTGCTAACAAAGTTCCTAAGGCTGCTAAAGAGGTTCCTAAGGCTGCTAAAGAGGTTCCTAAGGCTGCTAACTAGGTTCCTAAGGCTGCTAACAAAGGTTCCTAAGGCTGCTAACAAAGGTTCCTAAGGCTGCTAACCAGGTTCCTAAAGCTGCTAACAAAGGTTCTTAAGGCTGCTAACCAGGTTCCTAAGGCTGCTAACCAGGTTCCTAAGGCTGCTAACCAGGTTCCTAAGGCTGCTAACAAAGGTTCTTAAGGCTGCTAACCAGGTTCCTAAGGCCAGTAACCCGGTTCCTAAGGCTGCTAACCAGGTTCCTAAGGCTGCTAACAAAGGTTCCTGAGGCTGCTAACAAAGGTTCTTAAGGCTAATAACCAGGTTCCTAAGGCCAGTAACCAGGTTCCTAAGGCTGCTAAAAAAGTTCCAAGAGAGGTTAACAAGATTCCTAAGGCCACTAACAAGGTTCCTAATGCCGCTAACAAGGTTCCTAAGGCTGCTAACAAGGTTCCTAAAGAGGTTAACAAGGTTCCTAAGGCTGCTAACAAGGTTCCTAAAGAGGTTAACAAGGTTCCTAAGGCTGCTAACAAGGTTTCTAAGGCTGCTAACAAGGTTCCTAAGGCTGCTAACAAGGTTCCTAAGGCTCCTAACAAGGTTCTTAAGGCCGCTAACAAGGTTCCTGAGGCTCCTAAAAAGGTTCCTAAGGCCACTAACAAGGTTCCTAAGGCTGCTAACAAGGTTCCTAAGGCTCCTAACAAGGTTCTTAAGGCCGCTAACAAGGTTCCTAAGGCTGCTAACAAGGTTCCTAAGGCTGCTAACAAGGTTCCTGAGGCTCCTAAAAAGGTTCCTAAGGCCACTAACAAGGTTCCTAAGGCTGCAAACAAGGTTCATAAGGCTCCTAACAAGGCTCTTAAGGCCGCTAACAAGGTTCCTAAAGGCTGCTAACAAGGTTCCTGAGGCTCCTAAAAAGGTTCCTAAGGCCACTAACAAGGTTTCTAAGGCCAGCTAACAAGGCTCCTAAGGCAGCTAACAAGGTTCCGAAAGGCCGCTAACAAAGTTTCGAAAGGCCACTAATCAGGTTCCTAAGGGTAACAAGGTCCCTAAGGGTGCTAAGGTAGTTTTTAAGGGAACAAACAAGGTTTATTCAGCCTTCCCCTGTCCAAATCCCCAATGGTCCAGACTGATTATAGCAGAACCTTCTGTCGATCAGCTTTAAAGGACAAATACAAAAATTAATTATGGATTTAATATCTGAAAGAGCATATTGCAAGTTAAATATTTTTTTTAAAGCATATACATTTGTCCAAAAATTACAATTTGAAACATGTATTGAAGGTATTTTACATCTTATGACACAGATAGGCATACATTTTGATAAAAAATGTTAATAATCTCGCCGTCTGACGTAAGAAGAGGAAGTTGTATGCTACGCGCTGCCTCAGCTAGGTGTGACAAGTAGATAGTTATCAGGTAAAAAAAAGCACTCCACTATCTTCTGTGCCTGTGTGCATTTTGTGCAGCTGAAAAGACTGGACTTCACTTCAGCTTTGGCTACGAAAAATTAAGTCATTTGTGGAGCTCCCTTCAGACCGGAGGATTACCATCCCAATGATGTGATGAAGATGGGATACCGAAGCAAAGATCAGGTGCATACAGCTTCATCGGGACCGCTGTCAGACGCTGCTTCTGGGCCTGCAGCAGGCGGGAGATAATATCACGGATCCATCAGAGCCTCAGCTCTACGCAGACAGGATCGGGGATTTGTAAGTCTTGTTGTTTAACATCAGCTCATTATAGCTTTGTTTAAAGAATGATATCAAAGATTAAGGAGCTGTATGTAAGAAATGTATTTCAATTAAGCATAAAATGGACCTGATATGTCACTAGACATTAAGAAATCATGTTCATTTCAAATACCTATATCACTGACAACAGTAGTACGGCCAGGATATTGTCACTTAAAAAGTAAAGTTGCAGCCCTCAACTGTTGTTGATGATGTCATCTTATGTTTTGTCCTGAAGCTCCACCCTCCACCTATCTACCGATCGTGAAGTCAGGTGTGTTTCGGCATCGGGGTTGCCAGCTCTGCTCTAGTTACTACAGCTGCAGCTACAAAAGTGTTTTGGATAAAAAATGTCTAACGTTACTACATCTAAAAGACCTCGTTATCATTCAGAAATATGTCCTGACAAAGTCTGAAATAAAACAAGGATTTGTATAGGAGATGCCTTTGCAAGATGGAGACGGCTGAAAGCAGAGAAGACTTTGAAGATAGACGCCAACAGTGCAAATTTTCTCCTGGACATTTAAGATTCATCTAAGTTTGGCTAATTGTACTTATTTTCAAATTTCAAATATTCATGACAGTCGAACAAAGTTATGCATGTTCGTGCAAAGTAACGTTACGTTAGCGCATATGGAGGAGGAGGGTCATCGAATTGAAAAGATAAGGAATTGTTTGGGAAATAAAAACGGCGAGTCGTCATTCCTAATATTAGCGATGCATTATCAGAGCCAGTTTCTCTGTCATTATAATTAAGCATAATTAACAGAAGAAAAAAAATAGTGTAGGACTCGTCACTTGCCATTGGAAGCTCCTTTAGAAGCAATGTGATATGTGGGTTATCAAAGATACAGTAAAGCTAGCTTGCAGAACCCAGGCTAAGAATGTTCGCTTCGCTTAGCAAGGTTTTAGCCACTAAGTTTATGCCACTTTTTTTTTTTTACTATCCTATTCAAGTTGTTGTAATTTTGTCCTTAATGTACGTATATTATTCTTAATTCTGTTTTTTGTACTTTTCTTGTGTGAATCTAAATGCTTCTGTTACTTGTGAAGTTTGCTGCTGTTACAGCTGAATTTCCCCGTTGTGGGACAATAAAAGATTCTTCTTCTTCTTCTTCTAATTCTCCCCGGTGGTCTCTCTCTGCTCTCTGGGGGGAGCAGCCGGCTCACAGCTCATATGTGTGGTTTTAAACATCTAAAGTTTCTTCTGTGTAAGAGCTGGAATCAAAATCCATAGTTTTTTTATTGGTTGAGCTGATGGGACTCCCTCAAGCTACATCACTACCTTCTCTAGCAGAAGTTTAATCTTCTCACAACAATGACTTTTTAAAGTATGAGTACATTTTAATTTAGAAACAGTTCCTAATTCATTTCTCTAAACAGCGGTTTAAAGGGGGCTCTAACCTGCAACCTGCTCTTTATCTGAGGTCAGAGTTTAAATTTCAAGCCTTATTCAGAGCTGGTCTTAGCTGTGCGATTGTGAAGAAGACTGAAGAAGAAGAAAAGCTGCTTAGTCAGCTCATCCGGGGGCCTGACTTTACCAGAAACTGTGTAATTGGTCCGTCGTTTAAGGTTCTGCTCCCATCAGAGCACACCCCCAGGTTAAAGAGCTGCCATTTTTATTCACCTCAGGTCGTTTGTTACCCTGAGCTTCAAACAGACCCTCACCGTCGCCCGTCTCCATGCGCTCCGCGTTGCCGTACTTCTGCGTGTTCCTGGCGATCGTCCCCATGTTGGACATGTGGTGACGCTCGGTGCGGGAGTGGGACGAGTCCGACGAGTACCCCGTCACGTCCGGAGGCGCCGAGTGGTTCTCTGTGGGAGGAGAGTGAGGGAAACAGATGGAGACGGAGAAACAGCAAACAGCCAGCGGTGACTCATTGTTTCTGCCTCTCCAGTGCCATGTCCTGTTGTCTCTACGCTCAATTAGACGCGTTTGATGGTCACTTTGTTTCACGGGTAATTGGGTCACATCCATGACAAGCTCAGCAGTCAGCGAGGAGGCTGCTGTTTAATGCAGCGCCTGATTCAGCATTTTCTTCATGTAAACACTGATACAAGTGTGGCGACTTCTCCAAGCACGGTCACATATTCTTGTTTAATCTTTAAAGGAACTAATAACAAAACTGTTTTATCAGATCAGCATGAATCAAATCATATCCTTTACAATCAAAGATGTTTTATCAAATGAAGCGAGAAGAAAAACAAACCAAATTTAGGTCCTTTTTTTATTATTATCAAGAGTTGATTAACGGCTGTTTTTCTCTGAATCATTCCGTTTTATTCCAACATCTCCAGACTCCGTCTCAGCTGAAATCCGAAGCCGGATCCAGACGCTCCAAGTTTGGACCTACCGTCTGACTCCAGAGGCGGCGGCCACAACATGTCGGATCCGAACTCGCAGGACCGTCGCAGGGACCCGCCGTTCTCCGCCACGCTCAGAGCCCCCTTCCTCTTCAGAGACAGGTGGCCGATCCCTGCGGTGGACGGAAGAACACAAGCGCGCTGTCAAAGCCGAGAGGGGAAGCTTAACAACAGGCGGAACACGTCCCACATGTGCACAGAAAAACCGGGTCAGAACACGAGATATTACAGGAGCAAATGCAGTAAAACAAAGCAAAACTAATAGAAGCTTATAATGGGCGGATGAATATTATCAGACCTGCACAACTGTTCCGGTTAGAGGCTTCATGGATGCAGAGCAGAAAGGAATCATGATGAGCAAGGATCATATGCCCTACTTCAAAGTCTCTCTGACCGTACGGCAAGAGACAAGAGATATAAAGAGGAGCGGCAAAAGCAAATGAGGTGGATTAGCAGTGCTTTGCCAACAACTGATTTTGTCATCCAGGACATGAATTGTAAAGTGTGAAACTTTTTCCAGTTCATGTAAGCATAAAAACCCAACAGGCCTAGGATGTTGCGGTTCCTGGTGGCAGCATGTTGGAGCAGCTCTGTTAGCTCTGATTGGTTCTTGTTCATCATTTTTTTCTGGCCGGGGCGTTGCTCTTTTGGACAATCGTTCCCTCTGGTTTTGGATTCCTGCTCTTACTATTTTTAACTTTCAGACAGTTCTTATGATGCGTAACCATGGCAGCACGGTATTGTTGTTACAACTGGGAGCAGCTGATTAGCATCTAAAAAGCTCAAACACTACCTGAACCACAACCACAAATCCCAGAGGAGTTGAAAGGGAGGTGTCATGGATGTAGAGCAGCGCCAGAGAGGAGAGAGAAAAGGAGAAAGTTCAGACCATCTCCTCCATCCAGAATGGGCAAGGGTCATATCCCCTACTTCAACAACTCTCAAACCGTACGGTCAGACAGATTTAAAGAGGAGCAGCAAAAGCATATGGGGTGGATTAGCAGAGCTTGCCAACAACTGACGTGTCATCCAGGACATGTTGCTCTGGAATATCGTCTCTGCTGCCTGGATGTAGAACTGTCAGGATAGTCATGAGATCGTCATACAGCAACAGATTTCAATCAGAGGCTTCCTCAGATTTACTGCAAGACTGACTGCTACTGTAGATTCTTTCTTTTCCTGCCTACAGCTTCTCCATCCACACAGACTCTCTGAAGATGCTCGGATCATCGGTGTAACGACAACATGAAATTTCCCTTTGGGATAAATAAAGGATTTGTCCTGGAGGTTCTGTTGACAGACCCGACAGGAGCTCCTAGGGGGGGCGGGGGGAGACCCGATGCAGCGATACCAGGTGGGATCAGAGCGGCGCTGACCGTGTTTCTGTCCCCCCCCCCCAGCCTCTGCAGGATAGCCATGTTCTCCGTGACGGTTCTGAGGGACGAGCGGATCGAGGACAGCAGCCGATGGATGAGCCGAGTGCTGCAGGTATGGATGGACCTTACAGAACCTTAGAGAGCGGGATCCTGTCAGCATCAGTTCAGTTTTGTTTTTTTACATGTTGGATTATCATCATGCAGCTTTGCATTGAATGAGTTGCCATAGTAACAGTTAGATTTTTTCATCGCTCCCTCAGAACCGCTGATAATGGGCTGAGCTCTAAGTTTATCTTGGTTGATAGAAAACGGATTATAGTTTATTTGACCCATTAGGGAGATGAAGCAGAAAAGGAGATGCTGGTACTGCCCACAGACGGCCAGGCATAAACTCAGGGACAGCTCCCTGGTTCAGGTCCCTGAACTGACTGATCCCATCAGCAGGTTGCTTCTTATAATGTGCAACAGTTGAAACAAGAACAATGGTTTTTTAAAGCAGTGCTCCTGCAACTGCCGCCACTGTTCATCAGGACAGAGGTTCACCGTAGAGGGATAACGTCAGCCTGCATGTTTTAGTGAGATAATTGGTTTTCATTCATTCCTCAGAGCGAGCTGCCAGCAGAGAGGTCAAACAACCTCCAGATATGGAAACTACACAGCCTCGTCTCTTTATATCTAGTATAACTGGTAGTTTGTGGCTGTTTTCACCTTCTTCGTTCCAGTGGATCAACTAGATCTAGTAATAAAACTGGATGTATTAAAGTATGAAACAGGTTAAAATAGTGTTTAGATTGCTGCTTTTCAATACAGTTTTTCTACAGTTAAATTCAGTTTTAAAAATCACAATATATAATCTTACTCATAGTATCGCGATATATTGTATCCTAACACATATCGTATCGTCAGATTCTTGCCAAATACACATCCATTTTCTACGCCATAACATGAAGCGGTCCACCAGTTTGTGAATTGTTATGATTAAACGGTTTCATCTTTATTGTCCTTTATACTTGCTCACTGTATTTTAACCGAATAAAGCTGAAAAACAAATAACAATTTGAGTCAAAAAAGGGAATGCATCTACCATCTTACTGGAAAGAGGATCAGTTTATAGGTTTAATTTAATTGTTTCACGATGATTGAAATTCAGACCCATAAGGATTTACAGATTAAACTAGTTCCTAACCTGCTCTATGTGACATCTGTTCTGCTTCTGTGACACTTTTAGACGGTCATCGGGTCAAAGATCTCACCGTGATGCGACTGCGACAGGAGGCCCTGCTGGTGGTGAGACTGGCCGAGGTGGGGGTGTCCCAGGTGCGCCAGGTGAGCGATGTGCGTGTGCGCCAGGGAGTCGGCCAGCCGCCCGGCGTTCCCGCTGCCTCCGCTCTGCGTGGACGAGGACGACGAGGAGGTGGAGCCGAGGTGGGCGGGGCCGAGCTGGGAGGGGCGGCTCATCCAGTGCTCCATGCCCGCCATGTCGTCGCCCGGCCCCGACTCCTCCTCGGAGCCCGACGAGGAGTCTGAGCACAGAGGCGACAGGCCTGGCGACAGTCAGTGGTGGCCGTTATTTTCCGGAGAGCGTGAAGAAGACACCAAACAAGCAAGAGAAACAGAGAAACTCAGTTCAGTCAGCTGTGGTGGACTTTTACTGTCAGTTACTGAATATTTAAGAACTGATGAAGCTTTACATTCCAACCCTGCTTCATGGCGATGACCTTTGACCTAGTAGTGGGCGAAATAAATGGTATAAGGTAGAAATTATATAGGTTTAGCCAATGGCAGACATTTTGACTAAACCGGCCTACCACGATTGTGCATTTTGATGATGTCATCAAGCAGCGCCAACATACTTTGTACCAGCTACGCAAGGAGGATAAATACTGATGTTCGTATTTAATTTAGATATTTCAAGTTTAAAATTCGTTGTTTTCTATTTAACGGAAAAGTTCCTCTGTTCAGCCACTCTGGGATTTTCTCTGGTTCTTCTCTCAGAGTTTTTAGTTTTGTGCTTGAATCAAAGGATCTGGGTCCTTTTGTTTCAAGACAGGCTGAATCTTTCCGAGGAGGCAACAATGTCAAGTATTTGATGGTGAAAATCCCTCCATCCCGGCTGCACCTCTTGTCTCTGACATCTAGGAGAAAAACAACAATATAGCCAATCCGTGGCCTGCTTCCAGGAAATGAAACATTTTGTTCTCCCTGGTCTAATACGCGACGCCCCTGGTAATAAAATAAATAAATTCATCATTTACTGCAGCAGCAATGATATACATTAGAGAAAAGCTCCTATGTTTTTTTTTTTTTAGGTGAAACAGGCCCACAGCATCACAGATCTCCCACCACACTTAACAGTGAGCATGAGTTGCTTCTCCACCTGTTTATTGTGTTTTTAGAGCCAAACAAACCTGAAGTGTTTGCAGCCAACAGCTCAGCCTGAAGCACACAGCTTCCGCTCACTTAAAGGTCCCAGTAGAGTTCATGTTTACATTTGTGATGGTAGGGGCAGAGAAGGTTGTCTGATTGGCTGATAGAGCATCTACTGTTCTCTTGTCTTTGAAGCTCTGTGACATGGTAAAAATCTGATCAACTTAAAAACGTCTAAGGCTTCATTTAGATTTATTTGATAGAACCTGCCTATATTTTTACACTAATAACTTCATAAAAAAAATAATTCCTAACAATGGATTTGATTTCACACTCAATAAATTAATTTAAATAGAATTTTGGATTTTTCTAAATGATTTCAGTATGAAAATTTACTGTGGCAATAAAATATGTATTTATTTAAAAGGTTTTTACACGTCTTCATTAGTGTGGAGGGGGCACACTAAACAAACAAACCCCTTTATTTTTCAAATAAGACATTTCATAATAATGATCTAAATTACATTAGAGATTATTAATGCAAAAGTCCCAAAAAAAGAAAAACAAGTCAGAAAGCCAGATAAATTCTCCGCTGCAGTGCCGTGACCTTTTCGGTGACTGAGGCAACAAGCTCAAGAGCTCAGAGACACAAAATGCCAGTAATTAGAGAATCGGTTCTTGTGGCTCTTCTGTGAAAACAGCCACAAGAACCAATTTGGGTCCAACATGCTTCAGGCAACTGAATTTCCTCCTCTGAACAAAAGCTGATAGTGTGAGAGCAGACGATAAGGCGCTGCTGTCAGAACGCCGGGAAAAACGCTACATCTGCATTTAGGGACACGTCAGGTCCGCTTCAGGATGCTCTCAAAAGGTTAAGAAGCAAATTACAAAGAGACAAAGTTATTATATTTCCCTCATTAAGGTTCAATCAATACCAAAATTATTCAATCAACTCTGATTAGGGATGATCTAATGAGCTCATATTGGAGGTAAAGGTCAGCTCCGCTGTCCGTTTTCAGGAGGAAACGCTGCAGCAGAAGTTGACTGGGTGCAACTTTTACGGCCTGTTCTTCTGTAAATCCCTCAGTGGGTTTACGCGCCACACAGAATGTGCCTGTGTGCAGATTTGGGGGAGATGAGCGTTCCTCTGTCAAGACTCGTCTGAGAAAGCAGAGAGCCGACATAAAGAAAGTGTAATCCTGTCTTCCCTGCTCACTTCAGATAAGCTGCTTTCATCAGTGCTAATTTTAGAGGCTCAGAGGAAGGTGATAGCATCTGACCCCGCCTCAGTCCGCCTCAGTGAGAGCAGGTTTTCGTCACCTGGGGGCGTGTAAGCATCCATGGAGGTCTGGACCACCAGAGAGCGCCGCTTGGAAGGCATGGGCACCGCCATCTTCCTTTCTACGTGTCGCGCCAGCACGGCCTGGACCGCCTCCGTGTGGACGTCTGAGGAACAGAGATAGGGGGGGGTCACACTTCGACAACTTTTACCCCGTTACGCTTCGCCAAAGAGAACCAGCAGATGATTACAAATTTAACAATCTGCAGCACAACCTGTTTTATAGCTAGGTGATAAACTGTTGTAGCACACTGACAACATCGCTAACCAACACTAAACCTGCAAGATAACCGCAAATAATAGCAATGCAAATCAGAGCTAATTTAAAGGGCCGGTGTTCTGACGGAACACCATACCCATCAGAACGGCATACCTTCGGGAAATCCACATGCGCAGCAGTGAAACTTGTGGAAATGCGCATGCGTTAAAATCAAACCATCAATTCAGCATACCTTCGGCTACAAGCTGTAAGATTTGGTGTGTTATCACATATTATAAACACATTACCAAATTTCACGCCTAATAGAATCACAAGAAATGTTAACAGAAGTTTTCCTTATATTATTTTCAGGAAAAAACTCGGAAATACTGTGTTAATAAGTTGTAAATTTTTTATATGTGAACTAAGATTTTTTCTGAAATTGAAAAAAATGAGAAGAATACTTTTAAAGCAGTTATGTCCAACAAAAAATGCCAGTCCTATAAGATTTAAGTGTTAAATTTACAAGATGCGCATATGGATAGTTTTAAAGGCGTAAGTGGTTCATGCGGCTCTTTTTCGGGATCAGAACGACTTCTTCCGGGTTCAGACTCGCCATGAACAAGTCGAGAAAACATTATACTCCTTCATAAACTGTACTTTCTATTTCTATACTTCTATACTTTCTATACTTCTATACTTTCTATACTTTCTAAAACGGCATTCCTTTTTATACGCTGCATTTTCTATGAAGCAAAGACCTGTCAAAACAGCACACCCAGACCCCGTCACAAACACTGGTATGCTGTTTTGATTAAGTAGGCTAAAATGACAGACGGCGCCATAAAAATAAACTTTTGGTATGATATTCTGACAGGGTAGGCCACATCGACAGAACACCGGCGTCTCTTTCTGCAGCTAGGTTGCGCGCACATCCGCTGTGTGGATAAACAAATATAAGATGAAACAGCTCCTCAGTTGTCCAAAGGTCCACTTCTGATGTATCTATCCTACGCCTGGCAGAATAGTTCCACATGGTTCCAGTGTTTCCTCTGTGGGAGCCGTCTGCCTCGGGAGCGGTGGTCAGCAGTGGCTGCCTGGGGGCTCTCCAGGTGGAGCTTGGGTGGAGGTGGGGGTCCCAGCCGCCCCTCCTCTGGACGCCCTGGGTCAGTGCCTCGGCTGCTGCTGTTGATTCGCTGCTGCTGGTGTAGATCTGCTCCCTTGATGGCGTTTCCTGACCTAACCTGGCTCATCTGAATTCGGCACACTGTTCATCTTATTTTCTATTTTAATGTCCTTTTAATGTTGCCCCTGAGTGTGTCTGAACTGCATTTTTTTGTATTAAAAGCGCATTATAAATAAAATTTAATATTATTATTATTATTAGAAGTCTGGAGAAACCAGCAGAATGTGTTGAAAAATGAATGAATTAAAACGGAGAATTCCCAAATCTTCACTTCAGTCTGAGTTGTTTTTAGAAAGAATCGTTTTTTTAACGCGGTAAATCTGCGTTTTTTTTTCGTGTGGATGACGGGCCAAATCGTAGAAAAATATCTTCGTTTTGTGAGACACCCGGCTACGTGTGGACAAAGGCCTGAGTCGAGCCTGGACGGGTTTCGTTGGACAGACACAGACACACCTTTGGGCTACAAGTTAATCAAACCCAGATTTTTTGGGGGACCGTGGGATGAAAATCCAATCATGCATGGATGGAACATGCAACCTTTATAAAGACAGGCCCTAGATGAGATTTGTACCTAGAACCTTCTTGTTGTGAAGGAAAAGTGAACACTCCACGTTTTTGGGGGGGATTTTTAGCTACTTCCATCCACTAAAGTTAAAAACAGCGTGGTTATGACTGATTTGTAGTTTTATGGAAAACCAGAACGTTATCATGAGACGAATAAGTGTAGAAAAGTTTGGACAGGTGTTGCTGGTAGACGAATGTCCGTACCTGATCGGTAGCGCTCATCTCTGGTTCCGGACGTCCTCCGTCGGTGGAAGCGGGCGGCGGCTGGGGGGCCGAGCGGGGCCCGATGAGACATGGGCCCCTCCATACCTACAGAAGCAGGCAGAAAAGCTTGTGGACACACGAACGGAGTTTTCACAGGAAGGACACGTATATGCACATAAAAGCAAGAGAGGAGAGCGCAAAAAAAAAAAAAAAAAAAAGAAACATGGAGGTGATTTGATACGGCAGAAAAATGAAATTTTTCTGACTTCATAAACCAAAATAATCAAGGTGAAACCAGAAACATGCAGCAATCGAACATCTCTCAGTATCCCTTCACCCAAAACGTGTTAAATGTGAAATGTGTGTGATGGATGTGTGTGCGTGAGTTTTAGAGCCACTACAGCTTGATCAGCGACTGATTCGGAGGAGCAGGCCCAAGCTGAGCTCCAGGGAGCCCTAACCTACATCCACTAATGGCGGCTGAAGACTCGATCGATAAGACTACAGCGTGGAGGCAACCGTATTCCTGATGAGAGCAGATCGATACTCCAGCGGCGCTATGGGAATATTTCAGCTGAGTGGGCGGGGCGGGTGTGTGTAGGAGTAAGGGGGGGGTCAGGGGCTGCTAAATTACCTCCAGCATATGCCCTGATCAGCTTGGACCTCTTCTTCTCATAACCCTTCTGAGTGATGTCCCCTGTGAACAGATACAGATAGACAGAGTGAGAGAGGCAGAGGTGGCTGCGAGGGACGACTCTGGTCTCTTCATCCGTTTTGGTCAACCAAATGTTTTCATCTTTTCCTTTTAGGGACCATCGTCACCAGCCTTTTCTGTCTCTCCCAGTCTTAAGTGTCCTTATCTGACTGTTAATCAAAGAGAAATAACGTGAATAACATGAATAAAACAAGGTGAAATGAAGCTGAATGATGATGAAAATGAAAAAAAAAAAGTAAAAACAAGACTTTTTTTTCAAATCACGATCGTCTTATCTGAGATCAAACAAAATTAACGTCACAGAAAAGACGAGGGGAAAAAACAAATAGCACTCTTAAATTTATTTATCAATGTGAAAATATGGTTAATCCTAAAGCCTCAGATCTATGTTGCGATATAATTTAAAGCGCTGTGCGATAAAGATTTATGTTGCGATATTTTCTTTTCGTTATATATGTTAAAATGAACATTCTCACTTTCCAGATTCATTGCAGCAGAACTTCTAAAAAATACAGAATGCCATTTAAAGATCATTCATTGTGCAAAATGCATTAAAAAAAAGAAATTCAAATCTTTTTCCAAAAAAATGCAACACAAAGATTCTCATAACACAAATAAAGATGAAGATATTTTATATAATTAAAAGCTAATTGTTATGAAAACACAAAGTTTAAAATTGTCCCGCTTTCCTCGTCATTTGTTGCTGTTTATAAATTTAATAGCGCACAAAAATAAGCCTGCATATATTTGAATAAAAATGCTTCAAGTTCAACAGGTTTCCTTTACGTTAAATGTGGTAGGCCGTTATTTTAAGAATCTCTATCTTTGGCTAAATTTATATCATTTCTACCTTTCTACCTTTTATATTACCCACTACTAGTTGATCCTGTAAATTAATGTGATTAACCTCATGGTTTTGGCCCAGTTTCACTAGAAACACCCAGACCTGACTGCTGCCATGTGTAAACCATGTAACCAGACTGAGGAAGGCTAAAAGCAGGAAACGACCTCCACACATGGAGAACGCGCGGAACAGCGGAGAACATTCCCAGGAGCAATCCCTCCCGGCAGGATTCCTCCAACGGCGCAACGGCGACGACTCATGCAGGAAATCAGAAAATCCCCCAGAACCACAGCTAAGCGGCGCCAGTTAAGGGTCAGAGTTCATGACCCAGTAATAACCCACCCCACCCCCTCGCTGACCAAAGAGAAAATAAACGTCCAGATGATCCCAGAGACCAGAGGTGGAAACTAACTAGTAACATTTACTTGAGTAACTTTTTGTAAAAAAAAAAACAAACAAAAAAACTTTTGGAGTACTTTTAATAACCAGCACTTTTTACTTTTACGTATTTTATATTTTAATGAAGTATCGTTACTCTTACTTGAGTAAAGTTTCTGGCTCCTCTAGCCACAGCGAGTAACTTTACTGAATGAAACAGAACGCTTGTTTGAATAACAAATGTATGAGACTCACACCTACAGCTTATGTTGAAGTGAGACGTCCTGTTTGTACACAAGCTTCATCGTTTTAACATTATTTTCTATCTCCTGAGGCTGTTGTGCCATTTGGAGGTCGAGTGGTTAAGTATTGGTTTCATTAGTTTTACTTTGAAAAAAAAAATTGGGGGGAAAAATGTTTCATCTAGTCCAATTTGTTATTTTACAATTTTTCATGTATTTCGATTTATTTTAGTCTGTAGAATGTGCACATAACTTTATATTTTTGTCCAGTGACATAATTTTAAATATTAAATCATATGTTATGGATGTCAGAACAAGTACTCAATACTTGAGAAGCATTTCTACCAAAAACATTTTTACTCTTACTTGAGTCATTTTTTGGATTACTACTTTGTACTTTTACTTGAGTACAATTCTTGGCTACTCTACCCACCTCTGTGTAAAAACCTGTACGTTTCTCCTGCAGCTACGGTAGAAAAAGAAAGACGGACCGAACCAGAAATTTGTCAGTGAACGCATCTTTCAGCAGCAATAAGGTCCATAACACGCTCTGCACTGAACTGAATGACTCACCTGAAACAATGTTAAAATAAATGTAAACATCACTGATACTAGAGAAAAACCAGCTGACGTCCAACATGGCTACCAGTAGCATCCAATCAGCCCAAACTCCTTATTTTGGGATTTTCCCAACAGCTGTTCATGCTGCATTCAGGTACAGCTGGGAGACTAGGCTGTTGAAATATCAAAACATCTCCAAAGTGATTTAAGCATGTTTTATTCTCAAAAATTGACAAAGTATTATTTAAACATTTTTACTAGTGCTGTCATGAGATTAAAAAAAGTTTGAGATTAATTATAATCGGTAATTAATTAATCTAATTAATCTCACCTAATAATTGCTGAGAAAATCCCTCATTTTGAGGTATTTTCTTTTAAATTCATTACATTTTTGTGGTAGGACAAAAGTTTGATAAAGTATTATTTAAACATTTCTAAACATCAACACTGACTGTTTCCAAGTGGTTATATTGTGTTCTACTCTGGCTATGTCTCCTTGTACTATTTTATTTATTTATCAAAGAATCTCCAGTAACTTTTTTAAGTTGTAGAACATAATAAAATCAAATTAATTTCAGGAATTGAAAGGAAATAAATCACGAAAAAAGGTTCTTGGTTAAATGCTGATCAAAGTAAAACATAAAAAGTCATACAAACATTTATATTTATTTTTCTTGATTTAAATGTTCAGAAAACGTACTGAACTGACTTTAAAGGCCCAAATAAGTAGCCTTACACCCGTTGTATCAACACAATCACCAGCTATCAATCTCAGCACCCCGAGTTCTCCACAGCCCCGATAATATCTGCTAATACTTCCTTGTTTGTCCCAATTAGATGTTAAACTGCCTCTCTCCAGTTTGCTAATTATTGATTATGCTTTTTAAAGGCCACAGAGATCAGCGTGCAGCTAATCAGATTCAATGATGTGTAACTACTTTGCGCTTTAGAGTTTTCCTCAAAATAAGAAATAACAAAGACAAATGGGGGAAATAAGTCATACCAGCAGCAAAACGACGAATGTTTTCCATTCGCTAAATTCTATCTTTCAGGCCTGAAATGACAAAATAAAATAGCAGAACTGAGGCGGTCGTTTACTTCTCCTCAACCTTCGTCACATCCTGCGTTTTGACACGTGGTTTTCTAAAATATAACAAGATGAACAGCTTCAGCAGCATTTCTGCAAACGTTACTAAAAAGAGAAAGAAGGAGCATCTGCTGGAACATGTTCAGATCTCCAGTGGGTGTTTCCTGCAGCAGGATGATTTATGTGGAACCCGCTCCAAATAAACTAGAGCGCGTTCCTCGCGACAACGGAACGTGTCAGCCGCTAAACCGGGATGGGGTTTCTGGAGGACAAAGGGAACAACATCAATAAATCACTGCTGCTTCGGGATGTTTGGGCGGAGACAGCAAGACAAATGTAAGCCTGTTTAGTCTGAGCAGTGCTGGACAACAACGGCTTCTTCATACAAAACAGTCTGCAGCCACGGGGGAAAGTAAGTACACCCTCCAACAGAGCTACAGTTCCATGACTCAGCACAAAAGAGACATTATTTTGTGTTTCTAAACTTATTTCAATCTGGTAGCAGGACGATATACAGGATATAAGGTAGAAATGATCGCCTACCGCCATTGTGCTTGTTTATGATGTCATCAAGCTGCGCCGACTCTGTTACAGGTACGCAAGGAGGATAAATACTGATGTTCAGTGTTTGTATTGACAGATAAACATTGCAGATATTGTGAGTTTTACAATTGTTGTTGTCTATAAAACGGAAAATAAACCCGTTGAACCATTTTCAGTTCAAATATGTGCAGCTTTATTTTCATACAGTATTATAGTTTTTTTTAAATAGGTAATCAGCAAAGCGGGAAGAAATGTTACTTCTCTTTTTACATTTTGCACTTCAGTTTTAAGCAATTGTAAATTTTGTGTTTCCATAACTTTCAGCTTGTATTTTATTTAAAATATTTATGTTAGAACAATTCTTGTGTCGCATTGTTTGGAAAACGATTTATAACACACCCTAAAAAAAAAACAATTGTAAGGTTTTTTCATTTCAAAAAAAGTATATATATTTTGCAAAATAAATGTCTTTTCTAGACTTTTTGAAGTTTTTGTTCTGCTGCAATGTATCTGGAATGTGAGATTGTTCAAAAACAGTCATTTTGACATATACTAATGGAAGACAATAATATATCCCAATAAATGTAGTTATTTATTGCACGCTTCAGATTACATCGCAATATAGATTTTGAGGACATATCGCAATTATATTAACTGCACAACAGATTCTAATCTAATATATATTTGTATATATGTGAAAATGTTCCCCTTTTTGGGATAAATAAAGTATCTATCCATCCATCCATAACGGAGCTGCGCTGTTCATTTGCTGGTGTGCAGCATCCAACGCCAGGTCGGATAGACGACGGCAGTGAGCTGAAGAGAGGCAGCTGTTGCCTGGGAAGGTACAGTATATAAAAGCCAGTTTCTGAACTGTTTGACGGCAAAGTTATTCCAAGAGCCGCCGATCTTCCCAGGAAGTCCACCAGGATGGGACTGTGTGATACTCAGAGAATAAGTGAAAACTCACCAGCTCCATCTCAGACTCGGTTAAATGTTAGGAGAGGAGAGTTAGAGGAAGACTGATCCAATATGGCTGGTGTGGAAGAGCCTGACGGGGGAAAACTGCTGGATCGGAGGTAGAGCTACACTTTTTGACTCATGGGGTCAAACAAATCCTGTCATCATCTATTTTTACCGGTCAATTTGTATTCAACCTGAAGAAACTGAACAGACAGTCCACATCGTCCCGTCTCACATCAAGCAGATGAATGCATGGAACTTTTTCTCCACAGGGATAAAAACCTGTGAAATGAAGCGATTGCACTTATAATACGAACAGTTCACCTGCTGTGGTCTGAACGCACAGCCTCACATCTTCCTCCTGCTCCGCATGGAGCTGAAGCGATCACCAACTCGATCGTAATCAAATAGTGGGATCGCTGCAGAGGTTTTTGTCATGAGGTTTTAGATTTTTGCCACGGACTGATGACTTCTCATGAAGGTTTAGACGTTCTGGAGGCTGAATCCGCGCTCCGCCGCCACAATGGAGACTGGAATTAAAGCGCCGCTTCAGCCAAAGTTTTGAAATCAGGGAAAGTTTCTCCGACTGAAGCATCAGAAGTCAGAAAGACTCTCCGTTTTCTGACCCATAAGCCACGGCTGCACGTTAACGTGTTCAGCTTACAGCACTGGTGCTACAGAGGCTGCTGGTTTTGTAGCACAGACAAAGAAAAGTTGTAGCATCAACACAACATGTCTTTTACAATCTCTACAAAACTTGTTTTCTCAACATTTACAAGGTATCAAATTGCAACTGGACATCCACGACCTTTTAAACAAAATTTCTAGTTATGAAACACAAATAAATTTGCTGCGATGTGTTAAGACAAAATTAATAGAAAGAATATAGTTTTTTTATAGTACTTTGCAAAGAAAATAGGGGCATATTTATTATGCACCAAACGTTGCTTGCCAACCGCCATTAAAATAGAAGTTCATGGCTTATGTTATTTTCAGTGTTTTTGTTACAGGTTTTAAAAGCCATACATTGTTGAACTCACCATATATTTCGAACGTTCCTTGAATGCACCACAGGTACAGTACAGACAAGCTTCTGCCTGTGTGGCTTATAAAAGACGGATCGGTCCTATATGCTGCTAGCAGATTTTTTTTTTTACTTTTGTATTCATGTTAAACAGAAAACAACTTTGTGAACGAGTGAAACGAACTGAGAAAAGTTTCTGATTGGTCCGTTGATGTAGCGTGATCATGCTGCATGTGTATTCGGAGATCATTCCCTTTCTGAGCGTCTGGAAGGTTGCGGTCTGGATGCAGAGCAGGCCGGGTCTCTAATCTGCAGGGAATATCGGCGACAACGTTTCGCAGAAAGCGTCTGAGTGTGGTCAGACATGTCGCTAGATTTGTCGCTGGGTTCTCTAGGAGAAGGCCTGACTTTTTTTGGGGGGGGGGGTCTTTAAGGGGGTCTGAAAAGAAGAAAGTTGCTAAGTTGGGAACACCGGTCTTCAGGCGGTGTCAGAAACTCTCTGACCCCGGTGTGATCGTGATTGTGGCTTTGGGGACATATTCTGCTAGAACGGGACGTCGCTCAGTTTGACGCACCTCTAGAGGTCGGTGGAGGTCGCACCGTGTGGCATGGAGCGATCCTTTGAGACGGGCCGAAATGCGTTCAGTGTGAACCAGCCTTTACAGATTAGAAAAAAAGAAGCACAATTGCTTCGTATGAAAAATGGTTTATTGCTCAGATGTTTTATTTCTACATATGTGTGACATATATGTGCACTGTACAGTCCTGCATAAGCTATCGCTTCAGTGGGAGGAAATCCCCCAGCACGGCACCGGGCTCTAGGCTGCAAAGCCTCAGTAACCCTTCAACGCGCTGTCAGCTCCCGGTTAGCGAGATGCCTGCTGTACGCTGTCCAGGAGATGATGCTCTCGTGGGAATCTTTTTTTTGCTTTTGTATGGATTTAGTTCCCTGTGCTCCGTGTGTACCAAGTGGTCAGAGGTATGAATCGTAATCTGTCAAAATGACGGCCAGCCTTCGGATTTTTCTATCACCGTTTTACAAAAAAACGCAGCAAAACGGTAAAAGATAGAAAATATTCAGGTTAACGCGACCCCTCCTCTGGAAACTGTATTGCGACAAGGTAATATTTCTCATATCAGTCGAGTTTTATATCACGATATAAAGCACATCACTATTTTTGTCATTATTTAACAATCCCTGGTACTATGAAGATATCAGAACGTTATTTTTGATTGAAAGTTTTAAGGTTTAAAGTTGAACATGTCATCGGACATTATACAACTGTTTCGGAAAAATCAAAACAGGTTAGGGCTGGGAGATATGGATAAAAAAAATGTCATCCTAAATTCGATTTTTGATGTGAATCTATTTATTTTTCTCTCTTTCTATTCTTACAAAGAAATTTTAAATTACATCCCTTTGAACTAGGGATGTGTATTGGCAAGAATCTGGTGATACGATATGTATCACAATTCGCGATGAATATTGCGATTTATTGCGATACTATCAGTAAGACTGTGTATTGTGATTTTTAAAACTGAATTTAACAGTCCCATCATTCTAAACAATTCAACCTGTTTCATACTTTAACACGTCCAGTTTTATTACTAGATCTAATTGATCCACTGGAACCAAGAAGGTGAAAACAGCCACAAACTACCAGTTATACTTTTAATGTTACTATAAAAATGACTGTCATCATTAATGGTTCCAATAAAATCCTAAAACATAAAATAAAAAAGGAGATATTCCTTCAAGGGGTGCATTGATCAATTTTTTATTTTTTTTTTTTTTTCGATTTTCCAAAAATTCAATCTTCATTAACAATGAAGATTGAGGGGAGAATATCTGGGATGTGTGAAAGGTTGAGATCACGTCCGACCGACGGAGCGGTGAAAAAAAAGCGTCAGACGTTTTATTCAGTCAGAATCAAATCAGACGGATTGATTTAAATCAGACGGAGAGTTCATAATCTGATGGTGGAGAACGGCCAGAACATCTGGGTCCAATCTGCTGATCCGTGTCGGTAAAAAAAACACAAAAAAACTCGGAGGACTTCTTCTTCTTCTTCTCCTATTAGATCAGCCGCAGTGTAACAACATCCTCTGTTCTCCTCGTCTTTTACTCTCTTACAAACACACCCGGGGTCTGCGGGGAGACGCCATCTTCCACTCGCAGCGAGGCGCAGCAGAGCTGGGAGGGTGTTGCCTAGCAACGGTTCTCTAGGAGAAGGCCTGAGAAGGCCATCTTGGATTTGGAGCATCAGATGAGAGGAGTGCTCAAACGATACCTGCCAAGGTGGATGAATGTGTGTGTGTGTGTTGCAGCCGTCTAATTATTTTCTTCCTCCTCCTCCTCCTCCTCTTCATCAGTGATCCTCGGCTGTTTTCGTTTTTCTGCCTGTAGTGAAAGGTTCTGCTCTCTCACCACAACCCTCCAGAGACGGTTCTGATGGGTCCAACACGCACCTGTGATGTCCTCCGCAGCAGCAAACCCATCAGGCCTGATTTTCTGCTCGGCTTTATCTTAAAGGGACAGGCACCGTTCTCATCCTGAACTCTGAGCCTGTCTGCAGGAACCAGTTTACTTTGAAGCCGAACTTATCAATCCGCTTAAACCTTTTGAATTCAGAGGTGCAGGAAGACACAGAAGAAGATGGTTTCCTTTGGGCCGGACCACGCCTCTGCTGCTTTGTGTTGTTGCTGGACGACTTTTAGGCTGAATGACCCTTCCTACCTAAGAGTTATGAGTTTAAGAATTTATTTCTTCATCATTTGCTCCTTTTTTCTCTCATCTTTGTTTGTAGAAAGGATCGGGGTGTAGTTGTCTAGTTTAAAAGTCTTGTTCACTGAGAAACCGTGTTAATACTTGTTCTTTTTTTGAAATACCATCGGTAGCGAGCGAGTCAGAGAAAGCCAGTCTCTTCTATGTCACAGACAAAATGAGTATTTATGGCCCCGCCCACCTTGGCTTTGGACCACCCGCAGGAAGACTGTATTAATAGGGTTAGACTGAAACTAAATGCTTTTCCGACCATTTTCCCACACAAGGAGCCTAAACGCCCTCGGGGAGAAAGTAAAAATGCGCGGTAAAAAGCGCCAAAGACAAGAGACGCTGGACGCTCTCCTGAGCAGAACACCCGCTCCTGCAGTTGTCGCTGTTCCGACTATCTGTGCTACCCCTCAATCCGTGCCACCCCGTAGCACTGCGCACACTCATTTCGGTGTTACGTCACAATTCGCTTACTCAGCAAATCTGTCATTGAGAATTCCTACCTGGAAGATCCATTTTGTCTGTTTTATTTTTTTTTTTAGGTTTACGGTGAGTTTTATTCGAATTATTTTACTTTCTGGCTAATTTTTATTCAACATTTTTTGAGCCATTTCTTAAGCTACTTGTTTCAAGTTTACATGACAGCCCTTGTATGTCAGTTTCACTTCTGTGATATCGTTACACTGCATGTAAACAAGTCCCATTAAATAGAGTCGTAGAATAAATCCGATGTATTTTGCAGGCTATTCGTGCTTATAATCATACTACATTTTAATATTTTGGAGTAATAATACTGCTATCTGCTCTACATCTTACTGGCTTGGTATACATTCATTATCTGCTTTACAAACTAATATCAGATTTTCAGAGTTATCAGTCTTCTACAGATCAGTACTATCACAGTTTGTTTTTGTAGTATGCTAATTAACAGTCACTCTGTTGGCCCACAGTCATGAAGCACTGGGTTTTAATTGATGATTGATTGGTGGGTGGAAGCAGTTGTGATGTTATGCACGCTGTTCAACGCTGCTTTTAGGACACTTAAATGGAAATAACTGCCACTCCGACGAGGTCATGGGAAAATAATGTTTTTATTCTTAAAATAATCCAATGGTTTCCTAGCATTTGTCTGATCTGACCCGACTGTCTGTCCTACCTTGACGCAGTGCGCAGAACAATATTACGTCACACAACGTAAATTAAAATACGTAAATTTACCAGGTAGGATATTCTGATCACTGTTTTTAGTGCATCTATATGTGCTATCCACATATATTTAACATGTAGGATATTCTGATCAAGGTTTCCGTGCATGTTTTATGTGCTAGTTTTAGCTTTATATTAAACGGGTAGCACGTTCTGTGGATTGAAAGAAAAGTTTTCGTATTCATATAAATTGTTGCTATGTTGAGCATTAGGCTACTGCTAAACTGCCACTTCAATCCCGTCACTTGAAAAATATTTTCCGATGATTATATCTAACATCATAAGCTAACCGTTGTTGTTTTCGGCATGTAAACATACCAGTAGCACTTTCCGATGGGTAGCACCGACAGATAGACATAGCCATCTATGCACGCTACTGTAGGACATTCTGAAGAGGTAGCACAGATCGTCTGAACAGCGGCCTGTGAAACCAAGGTGCAACCATATGACGTCACTACCCAGAGTGCATTGTGACGCTAAGAACAATGGCGACCTACAAGTTAAACTATTTTTTACAAATTTTATAAAAACAAAGACATGAAGGTTTTTTATACCACTGTATTATAACTGATACTAACATTTATCTTTTAAGAACTACAAGTCTCGTGGCGCAGTGGGTTAAGACGGGCGCCCCATGTTCAGAGGCCTTAGTCCTCGATGCGGTTGTCCCGGATTCGATTCCAGCCTGAGGACATTTGCCGAATGTCTCTCCCCTGCTTCTCTCCCCTTTCTATAAGCCTGTCCACTTTCAATAAAGGCCACTGTGGCCACAAAAACCATTAAAAAAATTTTTTTTTTAAAGAACTACAAGTCTTTGTAGCCGGGGTTCCTTTTAAGAACTCGGCTAGTAGAAGCTAAACGTTAGCAGCTCTGCTAGTGGAAGCTAACCGTTAGCAGCTCTGCTAGTAGAAGCTAACTGTTAGCAGCTTTGCTAGTAGAAGCTTGCCTAGGAAAGAGCGAACCATTAGCAACCCACCTAGTAGAAGCTAAACGTTAGCAGCTCTGCTAGTGGAAGCTAACCGTTAGCAGCTCTGCTAGTAGAAGCTAACTGTTAGCAGCTCTTCTAGTAGAAGCTTGCCTAGGAAAGAGCGAACCATTAGCAACCCACCTAGTAGAAGCTAACCGTTAGCAGCTCTGCTAGTAGAAGCTAACCGTTAGCAGCTCTGCTAGTAGAAGCTAACCGTTAGCAACTCGGCTAGTAGAAGTTAACCGTTAGCAACTCGGCTAGTAGAAGCTAACCGTTAGCAGCTCTGCTAGTAGAAGCTAACCGTTAGCAGCTCTGCTAGTAGAAGCTAACCGTTAGCAGCTCCACAACATGGCAGAACACGTTCGGGTGTGTGTTATTGTGAATACAGACATCAGCGTTGCATTTATTTCCCAAGAAAGAAGAACTGAAGAACAAACTTTTGAAATTTGTCTTGAAACACCCCCGGCGAAGTTAGTTAAGTTAGTTGTTTGTTCGAAGGCAACATAACAATCAAATTGCTGTTAGCCAGAGGCGAGACGTTTGAGCACCACAGGGGACCGTACTCTCACCATTCCTTTTCACTCTGTACACCTCAGACTTCCAGTACAAATCAGAGACCTGTCATCTGCAGAAATACTCAGATGACTCTGCAATTGTCGGGTGTATCAGAGATGGAGAAGAAGCTGGAAATAGAGAGCTGGTAGACAGCTTTGTGTGAAACACTGTTTCCATCATGGGAGAAGAAGTGGAGGTGGTTGAGGGGTATAAATACCTCGCAGTTCACCTGGACAACAGACTGGACTGGAGGCTGAACAGTGAAACCGTCTACAAGAAGGGACAGAGCAGATTGGACTTCTTGAGGAAGCTTAGGTCCTTCAAGGTTTGCAGCAAGATGCTGCAGATCTTCTACAAGTCTGTTGTGGAGAGCGTAATCTCTTCAGCCGTCATCTGTTGGGGTAGAAGCATCAGAGCCAGGGATTTAAAAAGGCTAAACAACCTGATAAAGAAGGTTCTGGTTCTGTTCTGGGGACGACTGTGGAACATCTGGAAATGATAATGCAAAGAAGGATTCTTCTTAAAAATAAAAAGCTTATGGACAACCCTTAGGATCCTCTTCATGAGTCATACAACAACAGAGTGTCTTCAGTCGGAGGCTTCTTCACTTTCGCTGCAACACAGACCGCTACAGGAAATCCTTCCTGCCCACAGCCATCATCATCTATAACAACTCCTTAAAGAAGAAATTGTATGAGCTACAACAACACTTATTTTCCCTCTGGGATCAATAAAGTATTTTTGAATTGAATATCATGAATAATACTGAGTAACACGTAATCCTGACGTGTCCCCCCACACAGCCACTCCTCCAGCAAACTGTAACCTCCTGAAACAGGAGTGAGGGAGCCTTTATTCCACTGAAAACGACTCACAAGGCATTCATTCAAACTAGAGACTGCAGCAGATTTATTGAAGAAGAAAAAAACGAGTGAATGAGACCTTTAAGGACCTCAGGGTCTCATTTTTGCCTCTGCAGATGAAAGGACTTTACAAGCAGTTTCAAGCCATGATGCAACGGTGCAGTGAGGCAGCAGGCCTGAGAGCCAGCTGAAAATGCTTCGTCCAGCGACACCATCTCCAGTCTGTCGTGGTGCAGAAGGAGCTCAACACCAAAGCTGATACTACAGACATGGAGACGCTGACAGGCACCATGCTCATTTAGTTCGATCAGAACATGAGGCGCGTGAGTCTCAGCCCAGATTTACCACAACTTTCACTAAAAGTAAAAGCACCTAAAGTGGTTGTGGAGAAGTTGTTGGAGGGTTCTAGGCATGGATTTGCAGTGCTTGCTAACAACTGATGGTGTCATGCAGGACATGTTACTGTGGAATATCGTCTCTGCTGCCTGGATATTGAGCTCTTAAGCCGCGTTCACACCGGTCAGCGCGTCCAGGCAGCAGGGCAGCTAGATTACATGCAAGTCTATGGTATCTACGCATCTAGTGGGCGTCAAACTGCCAAGCAGCAAGTCGCGCGCGTCGGCGCAACTGGCATCAGCGCGTCCACGCGGCTGATGCCCGGACGCCCCGACGGTCCGTCTGCTGCTCAAGTTGGGAAAATTGAACTTTCGGGCAGCAGACGCGCGGCGTCAACCAATCAGAGCGACTCGTTGTACTGACGTAGTAACTCCTTCCATGGGGGAATCAGCAAATTTTTTATTCAAGATGGAGGACAAACTGATCGTCGCTGTATGTAATGTCCGTGAACTGTATGACCCGTCTTCGTCTTTTTACAAAGACAGGAAGAGATCGGATCTGATTTGGAGGAAGATATCGGAGGATATTGGAGTGCCAGGTAAGCAGTTAAATATATTTCTTTTAACTTTCAACGTTGTGTGGCTTCATTAATTAAAGCCCAAGCCACTCTCTCGACAAGATCCGCCATGTTGTAAACAACTAGCAACAGACAAATCCACGCCCGCACGCTGACGTAATGACATGACGCGCTGATGCCCAGACGCGCCGACGCAAACCACAAGTGTGCAAGCAGCTGGGTTTTAATTGTAAAGCGTCGACTTTCGTCCGTTTGAGCGATTTGACGCCTGGACGCGCTGACCGGTGTGAACGCGGCTTTAGCGTGTCATGATGAGACTGTCTTCATTCTTCAGTTAGAGGCCTCAGAATCGATTCAAGACTGACTGCTACTGGAGATCTTTCCTGCCCACAACGACTCTTTAAAGATACTAGGATGACCTGATCTACAGCAGCTGATACTGAGGTATCAGCTGCTAATCAACATATACGTGTAAACAAATATTTTGTATTTCACACTTTAACCTCTGACTGTATGGAGGACCATCCCTGCCAAAATTGATAAATAAATAAATAAATGTGGAAATAAATAAATGAATGAGGTAATACATTTGTAAATAAATATAGAAATAAATAAACGTGGAAATAAATAAATAACTACATAGATGTGAAAATAAATAAATTATTAAATACATGTGGAAATAAATAAATGTGGAAATTAATAATTAAATAAATAAAAGAGGTAATACATTTTTAAATAAATATAGAAATAAATAAATATGGATATAAATAAATAACTACATAAATGTGGAAATAAATAATTAAATAAATGTGTAAATAAATAATTAAATAAATGTGGGAATAAATAATGTGGAAATAAATAATTAAATAAATGTGAAAATAAATAAATGTGGAAATAAATTATAAATAAATGTGGAAATAAATAATGTGGAAATAAATAATTAAATAAATGTGAAAATAAATAAATGTGGAAATAAATTTTAAATAAATGTGGAAATAAATAATTAAATAAAGAAATACTTTTTTATTTGTTCCCACATTTATTTATTTTCAATGGTATTTACCCATTTATTTATTTATTCACACAATTATTTATTTATTTATAGTCAATTTTGGCAGGGACGGTCCTCTATACAACAGCAGGAGTAACAATCCAGTCGTAAACCATAATGTAGGCTCTGTTCGTCACTGATTATAGCAGCACAGCAAAAGGCAAACAAAGCGTGGCATAAAACTGCCAAGCGTAGTCTGTGAACGGAGTCCAAAGAATCCAAAATAAAAGATCTGATCATTATGGACGGTTTGTTACCAGGAAGATCCTAACAGAGGATCAGGAGGGCGTAGGAGACAGCTGAATGTATGAAGTCTCGTTTCAACCCCAGGTTGTGTTATTGTTGATTATATTATTGCTCCCTGCTCTGCTCCACCCCTCTAGTTTTCCACCCATGTGGCCTTCATCCTCCTGAACTGTAGTATCTGCTGGAACTGATGGAGGAGCCGCTCCGAGATTCTCAGGAACTTGACATTTATCATCCGGTGTCAAAAATAAATGGCTCGTTATACGGCGCCAGAGCACCGTGAGCTGAAAAATGTCACGGAATGAAAAACTGGCAACACATGTCTGGTCATATGGACGGGCAGACTGGACCGGCCTCTGACCAAATGTCCGTATTGTGTTGGTGTAATTTTCCTATTGGATTTTCATTTGTTGTTTTGTATTATGTGATGTAATGTTGCTTTTGTATAAACTTGGTGTCTAAAATGACCCCCAGGAAGTAAATCAGCAAATAAGAACCAAACTGCTAAATATTTAATAGGTTCTAAGATTAGCAAGAAAAAGAAAAAAAGAAAAAGAAAAAAAGAAAAAAGCTAAAAATAATTATATAAAAAAGGTTAAAATAAATAAATAATTTGAAAACAGCATGATGAGCAGCTCCTGCTTCCCGTCTCATGGCTCTGAACAAGCAGTACCTCCACCGAGCCCCAGCAGTGAAGACCCGCCCACACGGCATCAACCAATCCGCTGAGCGCGCGTCCCTCTCACGTCCAAAGCAGCCGTCCTGCGGCTCTGCGGCCGAGCTAACAAACAGCGAGCCAGCAGGAAACCCGGAGCCGCAGGGCGCCATGTTGGAGCACTTGGTCACGGCCTTCAGTGGCTGGTGCTGACTGTGTGGGCTGCAGGTAAAACCCGCTGCCCTTGTGGGTCAACAACAACGTTCTTCAGCAGCAGACCCCACAAAACGGACGCAGTAGTTTAGCTCATATGGATCAACTCCACATGCAGAGACACAAAGGAGTGAAATAATAACTCAGATTGAATCTGTTTTTGACATCAAACTCATTTTATGATCATGTAAGATAACCTGAGCTTGAGCAAAAGCCAGCTTCCCTGACAATTTCCTTTATCAGGGGAAATAAGCTACAACCCGACCAGAGGTTGTGTTAACCGACTATTTTCTGTATTTGACCGTTGGAACTTGTTTGCTTTTTTAAAACGGTCACAGAAAAATCTGAAGGCCGTCCGTCCTTTTGACAACTATTTTTCCCGGATGCCGCGAATTAAAGAAATTATCATAGACATATAAACGTATATTATTAGGGATGTGTATCTGGCGATACAAAATATATCACAACACAGGGCAAACGATGCGATATATTGTGATTTTTAAAATTTAATTTAACTGTAGAAAAACTGACATCATTCTAAACACTCCAACCTGTTTCATACTTTAACACATCCAGTTTAATTACTGGATCAACTAGATCTAGTAATTAAACTGGATCGCCAATTAATGATGACAGTATTTTTGTAGTAAAATTAAAAGTATGACTGGTAGTTTGTGGCTGTTTTCACCTTCTTTGTTCCAGTGGATCGACTAGATCTAGTAATAAAACTGGATGTGTTAAAGTATGAAACAGGTTAGAGTGCTTAGAATGCTGTGACAGTTTTTACACAGTTAAATTAAGTTTTAAAAATCACAATATTTAGTCATACTATCGCAATATATCGCAACATATCGTATGGCCAGATTTTTACCAGTACACATCCCTAATCCTTAGTATGTTATGTCTATGGTATATTTTAAAATAAAGCCAGTGTTTCATTTCTTTTCTGTCTTTTTCTTTTATTATTAATGACGAGGAGATCCGTTCACAGTGTATGATAGTTCACGTTATTTTCACAAGAATATCTTTAAACATATGTCAAACTTTGTCAATGTTTTGCAAACTATTGTTAAACATTCACTCCTTTCACTCTGTGCTCACCGGGAGACGTTTCGCACACGGACCGCAACCCGGTGTGAATGAGGCGTTAAGACTGACGGAGAATAAATGAAGACGAGACACGATGGAACCCAAACGTCCTCCTCTACAAGGAGACAGGATCCAGTTTTCATCTCAACCAGGAGCACACTCTGTGTTTAGAACGCAAAAAGTGGAAAAATTCAGAGGAAAGTGATAAACAGAGTTTCTACACAATTCGCAGAATTCTCACTCCATTATTATAGTATAAATACAGAAGTTCACCATGAATAAATATAGATAGATAGATAGATAGATAGATAGATAGATAGATAGATAGATAGATAGATAGATAGATAGATAGATAGATAAAAGCAGCTGAAATATTACATTTTTACTCTTGTTTGAGCTCGTTTCCTTTTAATCTGAATAGTAACCGGCCTCTGTTGATTTCTGATGCAAAAATCTCCTCGTCGTCATCACCATGATCAGATAACAGTGGATCAGGACTAAATAGACGTTCCCAGGCTGCAGTCTCACAGCATGCTGTGTGGTTGGTGGAGTTAAACGGAGCGAATGCTTGGATTTCTCAGCCCATAAACGCTCCCAGCCGCTCAGCCCTCATCAGACGGAGACGTTTGTTCAGCAGCAGTGACACCTCTCTTCCCATCTCTCACGTTCTTCGCTTTGACCCAATTAAAAAGTAGGATGGGAAGCTGCTGATCTCACACACAAACACACCGAAGATGAATAATACGAAACTGAAGTTGCGATCGAGCCTTCGGACATTCACTAATCAACGACCCCAGGTCTCCAGCTGCCAGATAAAACGATAAAAACAAGATGTCACCACGATCAATCAGGGTTTCTAACCAGAGATGGTGACTCAAGTTAAAGAGTCCGACTCGAGTCGAACTGAAGTCGCAAAGATAAACGACTTAAGACTCGACTTGTCCTCAAACACGTCAGGCTTCAATTGAATTTGCCCTTTAAAGGCTACGTTCACACTGCAGGTCTTATCTAGTGCTTCCACGATTCGTCACCACGACGTCCACGACCAACATAGTCGACGGTATATGTAGTAATCGATGTCATCGTTTATTTTTTTAATCTGCTTTGTTTTTCTCTTAAAACTGTCGCTGCACCTTTTCGCTGCTTTGTCTGCCTCGCTGCTCCTGAAGCACATGGGCAGTAGTGGCAAAAAAAAAGGCCAAACTAACAGCATCACTACGAGCCGACAACGGAGCTCTGAGGTTCTGGAGAGTTTGAAAATGAAAGAGAAGCATGTGTAATGCAAAATTCACCTGCTTTCCATGTCAGAACAACAGTGATGCTCGAGCATCTTAAAAAGAAGCCCGTTGTGGCTGAGGATGAAAAGGGACAGCCGCCCATGTAAGCTAATTAGCTCGTTAGCTGCTAACGTTGGCATCAACAGTAGGGGGATGTCCTCTTTTACCCCGGACAGGTCGGCTTTTCACCTTCTGCCATCCCGGGGCATCCGGGGGACGTTCATAGGTTGATGCAAATGTTCGGGTTCTCTCATGTGACGTCCTCCCCGGCCCGAGCTGCTGCCTAGTGGCTGGTTCTGATCCGCTCATAGACGGAACGGGACAGCCCGGCGCTGCAATGATTTATTTATTTGCCAATATTATGACATGCCTTCCCAATATCGTGCAGCCATAGTTATAACACCACGCTGACCTAATTCCTATGGATGGAGACATTATTTTATTGTTACAGCAACATATTAGACCCAGAATCATCTGAGCAGAACCAGAACCGCCACATCTGTTCTGCCTGGTTCACGTCGGAGTGCAGGGTTCGGTTGAAATCGGCGACATCGGTCCAACAAACCGCTGCAGTTCAGAATGTAAAGCTGGAGCCGTTCGTTCTTTTCAAACAACGATCAAAACATCTCATTGTGATTTTGTTTTTTTCGTTATTTGTTTCCAAATTGGGATAAAAAAACAGAAAAAAGAAAAAAAAAGTCTGGGATCGAAAATACTAAATTGAAAAATAGGCCGCATGACCGGATTTGAGTTTAATATTTAATAGCTTGGATGTACCTGAACTATCAGATTCTGTTAAGCCGCGTTCACACCGGTCAGCGCGTCCAGGCGCCAAATCGCTCAAACGGACGAAAGTCGACGCTTTAAAATTTAAACCCAGCTGCTTGCACACTTGTGGTCTGCGTCGGCGCGCCGGGGCATCAGCGCGTCACATCATTACGTCAGCGTGCGGGCGTGGATTTGTCTGTTGCTAGTTGTTTACAACATGGCGGATCTTGTCGGATCAGCAGCGCGTCTTCAACTACCGGCTCTCCCGGGCCCGGCTGGTGGTGGAAGATGCATTCGGGATCTGGTCTGCACAGCGGAGAATGTTTCACCGCAGACTGGAAGTCAACCCCGAAGTTGTGGAGAAGTGTGTGAAGGCGACGTGTGTTCTCCACAACTTCATGAGGGTTTCTGGAGATGGCCAGGTACCTGCAGTGAGGGGAGCTGCCGCTGCTCATGGAGAAAGACCACTTCCAGCTGTGGGGCGAATCGGAGCCAACAACGCAACCAGAGAGGCAGTGGAGACCAGAGAAGTTTTCATGGCCCACCTCAGTGAGGAGGGGGCAGTGCCATGGCAGCCGGCAGAATAGTCATGTCCATACAGGACTGACCCAAAGCGGCTCTTTTAAGAGCCACCCAATAAAAAAATTAAGAGCAAAACTTTCTGAAAATTTCCACATCTATATTTACTATATTATATTTTAGTAATTTGTTTTTCTCTATACATTCATATATACATTCACAAATCCCTTTCATTTATGGATTATTGTTTGTTCTGTACCTATATACTTTTGACCTGTTCACCTGTACCTCTCGTTTCCAGGTAATCACTGACAGACTGCTCTGCTTTCTCCCACAAACTCGTCTATGGATATGGTGAAATCAATCAAATAAACTCAAATAGTTCTTGCTTTTGTACTTCTGTGGTATTTTATATAGTCAATAAAAAGGTATATTTCATTATTTTCACCCAAATGGCATTACATAGGACAGTAGAATTAAATTAAGGAAAGTAGCTGACCAAAATGTTACATATAAAAATATTTAATATAAAAAAATACATACAACATATATACATATAATAAAACAATAAAATAAAGAACAGGAAGAGAAAGGACCTTATTTGGAGGAAGTGCGGTGGAAGACAGGAGGGACACAGAAAGGAGTCTCCTTCCTCCCCTGAAAAAGGTGTCAGCCCGATCAGTAAAACTACTGAGTATTGTCCAAATGGGTCAAATTGTTCATTCTTTCAAAAATCAGTCTATGAATGTCAAATTTTAGGATGTCTCTTTCTAGAGGTGACACCCTTTTCAGGAGAGGATGAAGAGAGAGAAGGAAGTGCATTTCATCATCTGCAGGAGGAGCAGGAGCTGGTTCAGGCCGGGCCTTGAGCGCATCAAGCAGCTTTTGCTGGAACTCTGTTGGCACTGACAAGTCCTGCTGCCTCCGCCTTCGTTTTCTTGGAGGGCCTGTGAAAAAACACAGTAGAAAAATGTGTTAAAAATGCTTACAATTATGTTGAACAAATATACAAATTAGATAAAATTATAAGCAACATTTTAAGTCTGTATGAAAGGCTGAGTGTGAATTCCAGGGTATACACAGACATTTCAGAAAGTACAAAAAGTAATTCGCCAAGTGTCTGGGAACCCAAAGAAACAGATTGACATCTTTGAATAAAACCTACATTCCCAACCTTTCCAAACAGCACTACACACCTGCAGGTGCTGGAGCAGAGGAAGGGCCAGGCTGGTCAGAAGAAGAAGCAGCAGCAGAGGAAGGGCCAGGCTGGTCAGAAGCAGAAAAGGAAGGGCCAGGGGACTCTGGTTCAGCCATGTCACCTGCCTCCATGTTAGCTGGATCTGTCAAGACAGAAAGGAATATTATTGACCCTCCTGTTTATTATGCTTTATACCAAGATCACAAATACTTCTACTGCTAGCACTAATAATAAATAGCAAAACTTTGTAGTAGCAAAATGATGTAGGTTTCAGCTTTACAATAATTATTTTCATGTTTCTGAGCACGTTTTTGTGTGTGTTTGTGTGCCACTATGTCTGGGTTTTCTTCTCAAAATCACCAACCTTCTGCCTCTAACCGCCCTGCTGCTTCTTCTTCTGGCTCCTCTGGGTGGTCGTACCCCTCCGCCTGCTCCTCCTCGACCCCCATGTTGCTCGATGTTTCGCGGGGGGCGATGAAGGGTTCGAGGAAGGACAGGACAGAGAGGTACTTCCATTTCTGCACTTTCCCTCCTTCTGCTCCGCTCTTCCTTCTCTCTTTCTCTTTTCTGCTCTGCCTGACATATGTGTCCCTCAATGTCTTCCACCGTTTTTTGCAGATCTCGTCTAAATACACAATGGGAAACTGGTAATACGTATTTAGTACCGTAGTTGCCCTAACCGCTTTTGGCTAGCGTAGCGTTAGCTAACATAACAAGAAAGTTAAAAGAAAAAATATTTTTTTCTATGTTTAACTGCTTACCTGGCACTCCAATATCCTCCGATATCTTCCTCCAAATCAGATCCGATCTCTTCCTGTCTTTGTAAAAAGACGAAGACGGGTCATACAATTCACGGACATTACATACAGCGATGATCAGTTTGTCCTCCATCTTGAATAAAAAATTTGCCGATTCCCCCATGGAAGGAGTTACTACGTCAGTACAACGAGTCGCTCTGATTGGTTGACGCCGCGCGTCTGCTGCCCGAAAGTTCAATTTTCCCAACTTGAGCAGCAGACGCCCCGACGGATCGTCGGGGCGTCCGGGCATCAGCTGCGTGGACGCGCTGATGCCAGCTGCGCCGACGCGCGCGACTTGCTGCTTGGCAGCTTGGCGCCCACTAGATGCGTAGATACCATAGACTTGCATGTAATCTAGCTGCCCTGCTGCCTGGACGCGCTGACCGGTGTGAACGCGGCTTTAGGCCTGACACAAACGATTATTTTGATAATCGACTAGTCACAGATTATTTTGCCGATTAGTCGACTAATCTGATAAAATGCAGCTGCTCTAATACAACCATCATCAGCTTCTATCTTGAACTGTTATCTCTGTTATGTGTTATCTAAAATAACGACAAGATGATGGCTCATTCAACATTTATGAACTAATTATAAAATAAAACATTAGCGTTACGGCGGACACATGGCGTATGCTAAGGGTAAACACCATGACTACTGTTAATGTTACAGCTATCAATACAAGTAATAGAACAGCGCCTTCAGTCAGAAGCTTCATCAAAACCGCTGTAATACAGACTGCTACAGAAGATCCTTCCTGCCCACAGCCATCTAAAATCTAAAAAAAAGTCAGTCTAAATATTACATTCTGAGAAGTATTTTATTTAAATTGTAATAATAAAATGAAATAAAAAAATACTTAAAAAAGGGCAAATCCAGTCTTTAGTTTCTTATTAATTAGATGAAACTCACTTTGCTCCGCCTTTTCATCGTTTTTGTGTCCATGTGACCAACGGGATGTTGTTTAAGCCAGCTATGTGAACGTTGCACTCCGCCACACATTTGTCGCGACGCCTGCGCTTTGATGTCTTGCAGCGCCGCGCTGTCCCGTTCCGTCTATGAGCGGATCAGAACCAGCCACTAGGCAGCAGCTCGGGCCGGGGAGGACGACACACGAGTCGGCTCTCAGCCACTCACCCCCTTAGTGAGTTTCATCCCGGGTTGAGAGTTACGGATCAGCGCCAGATAATTCAAGATGACGAGCGAAGACGAGTCGTACTCAGTAAGTTGATAAGTAGATCAATACATTTCACTGCAATATCGAGTTGTTGGTCATTGAAAAAATGCAACTTGAGACATTTTTGGAGCCGACTATTTTTTTTCTAATTTACAGCTAGCATTGTTAGCTCAAGGTTAGCCCTTTGGCCCGGTAAGTGTCGAATTACAAATGCCGGCGCAGCGTTTGTGTTGAAGACTTGGCAGCCTGGCGCGCTCACGTGTGATTGGCTCTGGGAACCAGGAAGTACGGAGGAGGGACAAATATTGTAAACAATGACTATGTCCCTCTGTGGCCTTTTTAAAGTGATTAAAGCTGGTAACCATCCAGCCGGCTGAGAGAGAAATCTGTTTCAATGTAACCTTCCTTCCAACATGATTGAGACATTAGACTGTTGTGGGATTATTTCACTGTAAAATTCCTACATATTGCACCTTTAAAACTAACTACTTCACTGTAAATTCTTCACTCAGTTTGTATATTTTTTCATCTACTTTGATGTATTTAATAATCTGCTAAAGATCCCAGGGAAACCTCCTTGAACACCAGGAGAACATTTTCACCTTCATCACCAGATATTTAGGTCAGATTTAACTGTTTCATGAAATCCCAGTGAGTTTTGAGCATCATGCAGCGCCATGACAGAAATCATAAAGAAGAAGCTGAGGACGTCTGTCGGGCCTGCACCCTTTTCATACCAGATCAGGAAGTGGAAACAGCAGTGGTGTTCACATTCACTGTTAAATCGAGTGATTGCAATGTGAAACGTGCCAAATCGATAGCGATAAAAAGTGTTCAAAATGTGATTTTTTTTCCTAATAGTTAAATGAAAAAAACAACAAACAAAAAAGTCAGAGTACAGTTGTGGCCAAAAGTTTTGAGAATGACACAAATATTAGTTTTCACAAAGTTTGCTGCAAAACTACTTTTAGATCTTTGCTTCAGTTGTTTCTGTGATGTACTGAAATATAATTACAAGCACTTTATACGTTTCAAAGGCTTTTATTGACAATTACATGACATTTAAGCAAAGAGTCAGTATTTGCAGTGTTGGCTCTTCTTTTTCAGGACCTCTGCAGTTCGACTGGGCATGCTCTCAATCAACTGCTGGGCCAAATCCTGACTGATAGCAACCCGTCCTTTCATAATCACTTTTTGGAGTTTGTCAGAATTAGTGGGTTTTTGTTTGTCCACCCGCCTCTTGAGGACTGACCACAAGTTCTCAATGGGATTAAGATCTGGGGAGTTTCCAGGCCATGGACCCAAAATTTCAACGTTTTGGTCCCCGAGCCACTTACTTATGACTTTTGCCTTATGGCACGGTGCTCCATCGTGCTGGAAAATGCATTGTTCTTCACCAAACTGTTGTTGAATTGTTAGAAGAAGTTGCTGTTGGAGGGTGTTTTGGTACCATTCTTTATTCATGGCTGTGTTTTTGGGCAAAATTGTAAGTGAGCCCACTCCCTTGGATGAGAAGCAACCCCACACATGAATGGTCTCAGGATGCTTTACTGTTGGCATGAGACAGGACTGATGGTAGCGCTCACCTTTTCTTCTCCAGACAAGCCTTTTTCCAGATGCTCCAAACAATCGGAAAGAGGCTTCATGGGAGAATATGACTTTGCCCCAGTCCTCAGCAGTCCATTCACCAGACTTTCTGCAGAAGATCAATCTGTCCCTGATGGTTTTTTGTTGGAGAGAAGTGGCTTCTTTGCTGCCCTTCTTGACACCAGGCCATCTTCCAAAAGTCTTCGCCTCACTGTGCGTGTAGATGCGCTCACACCTGCCTGCTGCCATTCCTGAGCAAGCTCTGCACTGGTGGCACTCCGATCCCGCAGCTGAATCCTCTTTAGGAGACGATCCTGGCGCTTGCTGGACTTTCTTGGACGCCCTGAAGCCTTCTTAACAAGAATTGAACCTCTTTCCTTGAAGTTCTTGATAATCCTATAAATTGTTGATTTAGGTGCAATTTTAGTAGCCACAATAGTCTTGCCTGTGAAGCCATTTTTATGCAACGCAATGATGGCTGCACGCGTTTCTTTGCAGGTCACCATGGTTAACAATGGAAGAACAATGATTTCAAGCATCATCCTGCCATTCTAACCCAATCAGCCTGACATAATGATCTCCAGCCTTGTGCTCGTCAACATTCTCACCTGAGTTAACGAGACGATTACTGAAATGATCTCAGCAGGTCCTTTAATGACACCAATGAAATGCAGTGGAATTTTCATGACAAAGAAGGACTATGCAATTCATCTGATCACTGTTCATAACATTCTAGAGTATATGCAGATTGCTATTATAAAAACTTAAGCAGCAACTTTTCCGATTTCCAATATTTATGTAATTCTCAAAACTTTTGGCCACGACTGTAGACAGTATGGCTGCAGCTACGTGATTCAGCCATGCAGGGTGAAATATACAAACTACAGCGAATATTTTGCGCTTTAGTTGTGAAAGGAGCGTCTTTGCTGTCGTGTTTTATGTTAGCAGCATCGTCCACCTCCCCCTGCCCCCCCCCTGCCGTCTGGGGCGTCCTCCATGAGCTGCAGCGCAGGCCACCTGCTGTTTACCAGACGTCAGCTCAGGTGTAGCTCTACGGACAAAACGCATTACTGTCCAAACAAATCTGTGGCGGAGCGAAGCGCGCTCATAGCTGCCAGATTTGTTTCTGTGTCTGACAGGAGCCAAATATCCTGTTGGTCACACTGCCACAAAAAACTATGAAAAGACTGAGAAAAGGTCAGAGTTCGTCTATTAAACTGACTGGACTATACACTTTGTTTGAAGTGTCTTTGTGAGAATGCTGCTTTTTTATTTCTATTATTACTTTGAAAAGAAAATAATACTTATTTTCACAGAGCAAAATTTCAGATGTTTTCGTGTCATTTTTGTCCTGAATGACCTGAAAAGTGAGCTTTTATTGTTGTATGGTATTTTTCTAATACAGAAGTTTAGTAATTATTCCTATTATTTATTTCCAGAGATTCATAAAGCCATTTCTGTAATGGTTGACTTGTAAAAGCTGATCTGAAGTTTATTTAATTATTCTTTCTATATGTTCAAATCAAAAGTCTTCGTTAAGTAAAGAGAAAATGAATGAAGTGTTTCAGGATTGGACCAAGTTTCCTCTTTTATGGAAATCAAAATATGGTCACCCTATATTATATTATATTATATTATATTATATTATATTATATTATATTATATTGCCAACACACATTTCCTTTAACTTTGATGGAAAAATATGACCTGATATGATTATGAAACATATTTTGGACTTATGTTGGGTTTTGTTTGTGGTTTCAAATAAATAAAAAGACAGGACATACATTTGTTTGGATACTTTAATTAATGGATTTAAGAGTAGAAAGTGGCCGTGGAAGGAATGACAAAAAAACAAAAAAACAATCCCTGAGTGGATCTGGCCCAATGGCGGATCGTCAGCAGAATCGTCCCGTCCTTACGCTTGAGCGGCGGAGTTACACAACCCACCCACGGCGTGTGCTTCTGTTTGTCGATGGGGCTCGGCGGTCGAAGCGACGGAGACGGACGTCACTTTGAACAGGCGGCGCAGCGACGGACTGACAGCGTCTCCATTCTGAAAACACACACCGACGCATCAGTCAGCCAGCTGTCACCGGCTCGCCTTCGGATCCGGAAACCACGCCGCTCCTTTTCTGTCGGGTAATTACGGCACATTTAGGCAAGCCGTCAATCAACGCGGCAGCCCCCCTTCAGATGACCAAGACGTTGTTTTTTTACTTTATTTTGTCCGAGGTCTTCCATTTTTTATCTGATTTATTAGTTTGTTTTCTCCGAATATTTCCACCTTTACTCCATTACTCCTAAACCAGTGCAACCACTTAATCTCAACATTGGGACCAGAACAGTTTCATGCATCAATCACACGATTCAGTCAAACTAAAGAAAATCATTTTAATGATCTAAATATACAGTTGAAATTAGAAGTTCACATACAGCCAACAAAAAGACATCCACCCTGTTTCTCTCATTGTCTGGAGTTAAATCCGAGCTTTAAAGTTCTCTTGTTTCACATCAGAATTACCTAAATTATTTTTATTTGCTAAAAGCCACAATAATGAGAGACAGAATATGTCAGAGATTTGTTTATTCATGTCTTCATGGTCAGAAGTTTCCATACATTTCCTCAGTATTTGGCAGCTCAAACGTTCTGGGTTTCCTTCCACAAGCTTCTAACAGTAGTTTGCTGGAGTTCTGGCCCATTCCTCCCGACAGAACCGGTGGAACTGGGTCAGGTTTGTATCCCAGAGATCAGGTCTTTGTGACGGCCACGCCAGAACATGGACTTTGTTCTCCTTCAGGCGCTCTGGAACCACTCTGGCTGGATGCTGAGGGTCATCGTCCGTCTGTCTGACCCGTTTGGACCCGAGCTTTAACCTCCTGGCTGATGTGTTTTAGATGTTGCTTCAATATTTCCACATAATCTTCTTTCCACTTCCTCCTGCAGCAAATCAGCCCCACAGCATGATGCTGCCTCCCCCATACTTTACAGTTGGGATGGTGTTCCCGGGCTTACAAGCCTCTCCCTTTTTCCTCCAAATGTGACGATGGTTCATCAGTTTCCTCAGACCACAAGACGCGTCTCCAGACATTAAGGTCTTTGTCTTCGTGTGGATTTACAAACTGCAACCTGGAGTTTCTTTTTGAGTGATGGCTTCCTCCTCGCTGAGCGGCCTTTCAGCCCATGTCGGTACAGGACGCGATTCACGGTGGATAATGACGCTGTCTCACCATCTTCAGCAGCATCTTCATAAGGTCTTTGGCTTTTGTTCTAAGGGGTCGACTGGAACATTTCGGACCAGAACCCGCCTCCTTCCTGAGCGGTAGGATGGTCGGACGTTTCCATCATGTCTATACTTTCATATAATTGTTTAAACAGATGAATGCGGCGCCTTCCATCATATGGAAATTGTTCCTCAGGAAGAACCAGACGTGGTGCAGATCCACGATTATCTTGGCTGATTTCTGTTGACTTTCCCATCGCGTCGGACCAGAAAGCGGCGTGTTTTAGGCGTGGCCTTAAAAAAAAACATCCACAGGTGAGCCTCCAATCTATCAGAAGTTTCCAAAGCCGTGACATCATCATCTGGACTTTCCCCTCATTGTTTAAAGAGATGGTAATCATTCTGGATGGAAACCTCTGGAGTCGAAGACGTTAATAAATAAATCTCTGACAGTGAGGAAAAAAAGGAGTACGTAAACTTCTGGTTTAAACCATCTATAAAAGAATCGTAACAATCATTAGTTTTAGCAGAAAACCTCCAAACACACAACCCACCCCCCAGCAGCCCTGTTGACCCGACACACAGGGAATAATCACGGATTATAAAACACGGCATAAATTATCGGGGATCCACAGAGACAGAGCTGACCTGAAACGCGGCGCTGCTGCAGGCCACAGATGACCGTCGCTGCCGTGGCACGCAGAAATCAGAGCAGAAGACGGCCCGATCTGCAGCGCTGCGAAACCTCAACAACAGACTGATCCTAAACATTCAGCTGGAAAACTAATGTGACATATTTAGCAGAGGAGATAACAGGCTGAGGGTTTCACGCTTTTACTGATTAAATATTAGGAGAATCTCTTTCTGGTTTTCTCCTGGAGAGCTGCAAAAATAAAAAATAAAAAACTTCCAGGTCTTTAAACCGCACCTTCATCGCATAAAACTGAAACGGTTACTTCAGAGCTGGGGGGGTTTAAAAACGAACTGCGAACAAGTCCACCACAGAGGTGCTCGTCTTTCAATGCCTGGAGGTCACAGGAACGCGGTCGAGATGGCGTGATTCAGTGGGAGAGAAGCTTATCTGCTGATTGCTGATTTTATCTAATAAACAGGTGGAGCGCCGATTATCTGCGAGGCCGGAGTTAAACGCTGCAGCTCAACCCAACAAATCTGACAGACAGCTGCATCCGGAGCTTCATTACTGCCCTGTTCTGGATCTTCTACAAGCTGAAGTTCTGCAGAAACCTAGGGCTGGGCGATGTGGTCTCAGATCTATATCTCCATATAATCTAAAGATATTTATTCTGATATAGTCCTTTCTTCTGTTAAGATATGTCAAATGATATATTTATGAACATTCTCAAATTCCAGACACATTGCAACCGAACGACGACTTCAAAAAAGTATAGAATGCCATTTAAAGAACATTTATACCATAGTCTGGGTGAATACTGGATTCTGATTGGCTGGAGGGTGTAGGTTAAAAAGGGATAATGTACACCTAGGAAAGGCGTCCCGTCAAATTGCCTGATGACAGTTTTAAATCACTGCGCTGGCTCAAACGCTAGATGGTAACCATGGCAACGGAGACTCAACGTTATTTCTCAGTTGACTCATCGCGACAGCAAGACAGACAAAACATGAGTGCCTTCTGAAAGCCTTCTGAAATGATACTTTATATCACGTAACGTAAGGTAAAGCCACAATCTCACTTCCCATCGCTGATCAACTGCTGCGGTCGGGTCGCTGTGGCCACGTTGCTTGGCAACGCCTGTATACTGGAGATATTAAATAGTGCAGTCGACTTATAAAAATAAAAACCCTCACGATTTTAACTCTAAAACACATTAAAGTATTATAAGTTGATTAAAGGGGGGGTATTATGCTTCTTCCAGGCACATATTACCCTTCTATAGCACACTCCAATAAAATTGTCACCTTAGGTCTTTTAAAAGTCCGTCATATATCCAAATCCACCTTAAAGAAATTTACTTCCGTATTGGACGCCTTGATTTTCGCCTGTGCCTCTCTAAGACCCTCCCACTTTTTCTGACACGCCCCCTTCAGTTCGTCACATACCGTGCATCATCGCAGCACGGAGTCTTAAAAAAATCCCACAAAAGACACGCAGCTGCAGCTGGTGTGTTATAATTACTGCACCTGGGACTCAGCCGGAGTTGTGTGAGGTGGGGGAGCTCTGCAGGGGCGAGGCTCTCGGCTGAGTACGTAAGGTCGGAGGAGGAGATGGGTGGAAAAGGCGGGGATAGGTGGGAGCAGGCGTTTCAGCAACCCTGAGAACTACCAGCAGAGACTCAGAGATTACTCTAACATGAGTGAATGGATCAGAGCAACACTTCAGGCATGTTTTTAATGAGGGAAAGACTATGGGTTCTCAGGAAGCTTCAGAAAGTCAATTTTGCATAATACCCCCCCTTTAAATACTTCTTTCTTTCGTAAGTGACCATGGTATAAGCGGGATAATGCCCTTCGAGGTGTCCATTATCAGAAATTAATGGACTTCGCTGAAGCAAACGTCCTCCGCTTCGCGCCGGACGGTTTACGCCTCCGCGTCGTCCATTAATTTCTGATAATGGACACCTCGTCGGGCATAATCCCTTACTTATTGTGCAAAATGCATTAAAAAAAACATATTTTAGTCTTTTTCCAAAAAACGCAACACAACAAAAAGATGATCAATAAAATAAAAGCTAAATGTGTTAAGTGCAAAATGCAAACACAAGCATTTCATTCTGCTTTCCTGATGACTTATTACTAAATTTATTATCGCACAAAAATAAAGCTGCACATATTTGAATTTGAACGTTTCTTTTTTCCGTTAAATGGAAAATAACACATTTTAAACTTGCAATAAATATCTCGTGTGAATACGAACACGGAACATCAGTACTTATCCTTCTTGCCTAGCTTGTAAAGTACATAGGAAGGGCTTGATGACATCATCAAAATGCGCAATTACGGGTAGGCAGGTATAGTCAAAATCTCATACCGTTGGTTAAATTTATAACATTTCTACCTCACACCGTTTAAACACTGGACACTTGGGTACAGGAGGAGGATTAGTAAGCATACCAGTAAAAGTCAAATTGATCGATAATTATCGATAACTATAGAAACAAATGTAGAAACTATATGTTAAGGGCAGCTCTGGCCACTTTCTGCTATTCTTGAATCAGCTAATTCACAAAAACGGAATTCAATTCAACCCTTAATTCAAACTTTTTTTTACCGTAGCTGAAAGTTTGAAAGACTAATGTTACCAACCATTATGTTATTGATAAAAAAACTGTTTTTTTTCCTTTAGCTTCAATACATTAATGAATTATTTAATGTTGTCGCAACTCATGTCTTCCAAGTATCTTCAAAGAGTCATCGTGGGCAGGAAGGATCTCCAGTGGCAGTCGTTTTTGCAACAAAAAACGCCTCTGACTGAAGACTGTTGCTCTATGACGGTCTCATGACCATCATGACACGCTAACAGCTCAATACCCAGGCAGTGGAGACGATATTCCACGGTGACATGTCCTGGATGAAACCATCCATTGTTTCGCTAGCTCTGCTAATCCACCTCATTTGCTTTCGCCGCCATCTTTAAAATCTCCGTCCGGCCGTGCGTACGGTTAAAAAGACATTTGGTCAGGAGATTGCTTTTTTTTCAACGCCTCTCGGATCTTGGGATGTAGTTCAGGTATAATCAGAGCTTTTTGAGATGCTAATCAGCTGCTCCTAGTCGTAAAAGAAATAACACATTGCTGCCATGGTTACGCATCATAACAACTGTCCGAAGTTAAAAATAAAACAAAATAAAAAGTCAGAGTAACAATCCTTCCTGCTGCACGACATCCAGAACCAGATGAGGGGAAAAAATCATTCGAACTGCGACACCTCGACGGGAACAATGATGAACTAAATCAAGTCTAGAAAAAGAACCAATCAGAGCTAACAGAGCTGCTCCAACATGCTGCCAGCAGGACCTCTAGTATAGCTGGAGGCTGAGAGTAATTTAGTACCTTTTCCAGACGTAGCCGGGGTGTCTCACAAAGCAAAAGTCAGCGATCTGGCCCGTCATCCACACGAAAACACAGATTTACTGAACAGAAAATTAATCTTTTTAAGAACTCCGGCCGAAGAAAAGATCTGCGTTTTATCCGCTTTAAGCGTTTGCATGTGGACAGAAATAACCGGGAGTTTTCGGGTCCGCAGCGTCACTCTCCGAGACAAAAATGCTCCGACATTACATGTGCGACGTGTGTTTCCACTCAGAAACAGCATTTATGCCCTCAGAGATGTGTTGGCATCATCGATTGTCCAAGTGCTTTTTGTTAGCTTGTTTTTAGAAGCTCAATTACTGCTCTATGTAGAAGTTAGAACGTAGAAAGTTAGTCTGGGTGGATAGGATCTGGGGAACTACTGCCCCCTACAGGTTTGGCATGTCTATGAATGTGCTTATTAGATGTGGACTGAGTTGTTTTTTTCTTTAAACGAGGTGGTGAGAATATTCGTTTTTTTAAACCTGGCTACTTCTGTACATGGTCTCTTAAATAAGTCAAGTTTTATCACTTGTGCTTGACAAAAGTTGGTAAAAAGGCACAAAGAAAATCTAAAAGAATATCTCCTTGGTGTATTTTCCTCCAGCGGCTCAGCTACTAGCTTCTAAATTAGGTAAGAACCAGCGAGGCAGCTGGGAATCGTTCAGCTGTGCAGGAAGCAGATGAATGGCATCTGAAATATTACAATCCAAGCATTCCTCTGTGGTTCTGATATTATCCACTCTGAATCTGAGACTAACACAGTCTGACAAAAGGACCGCTGCCTTCCTGATGATCCTGATGATTTTAACCGGCTCAGAACGGCAGCGATTAATGATCAGGCCAGACCTCCCAGCTAGGACAACCCTGATTGGTGCGTTCCTCTATCTAGTAGGTGTCTTTGCATGACTTCAACTCTGTTATTAAATCATCATCATTAGGGGTGTTCACCATAAATCCATTAATTGCGATGTGAAACGGGATAGGGGATTCAAAAGTGTTCAAAAACTGATTATTTTTCAAAAATAATTAAATGAGCAAAACATAAAAGTCCGCACGGACATTTTTAGGGGACGGACCGGCGGAAACATCATGGCTGCGGCGATGCGGCGTGAAATTTTCAAACTACATCAAATATTTTGCGCTTCAGTTGTGAAAGAAGCGTCTCTGTTGTTGTGTATCATGTCAGCAGCAACATGTTCCAGTTTATCGGTGCTACCCGGGGCGTCCAACCCGAGCTGCAGCTCATGTTTACCAGACGTCAGTCCAAGTGGAGCTTTAAGTCTGAAACAGGAAGGAAATGTCCTTCGTTCCATCCTGGTGGCGACTAATATGTGGCGGAGAGCAGCGTACTCATAGCTGGTAGATTAGTTTCTGTGTTCTGACAGGTGGCAAACATCCCATTGGTCAATCTGACGCAAAAACTATGAAAACGCTGCAAAGTTACAGTTCTGGATTAAACTGACAGCAATAAAACAAAACAAAGACTGGAGTATAAACTTTAAGTGTCTTTGGGAGAATGCAGCTTTTTATTTCCTTTTACTTTAAATAGAAAAATAATACTTATTTTCATATTTTTGTGTAATTTTTGTCCCGTTTGACTTAAAAAAGGGAGCTATTATTGTTACAGGTTTTTTCTTTAATATAGATTTATTATTTCTAATTAGATTTTAAAGTCATTTCTGTAATGGTTGACTTGTAGAAGCTGATCTGAAGTTTATTTAATTTTTCTTTTTAACCACATAGAGCAGCAATACTTTAAATATGTTAAAATCAAAAGTTTTCTTTAAATAAACAAAAAATGATTGATGTGTTTAAGGATTGGACCAAGTTTCTTTTTTTATGGAAATCAAAATAGGGTCACTATATTATATTTAAATTGCCAACACACATTTCCTTTAGCTTTCATAAAAAATATGACCATGATATGATTATAAACAAATTTTATGACATTTATTGGTTTATTTGTGGTTTGACATGAAAAAAAGATAATTCAATTAATGGAAACTGGATGGATTTAAGAGCAGAAAGTAGCCATGGAAGGAATGAAGAAAAAACCCTAAATGGGGGAAAAATATGCAACAAAAATAATCATTTTATAATCGAATCGTAATCGTGAGGAACCCAAGATGGAACCGCCCTTATCATCATCCTGCAGATCTGCCCGGTTCAGATTTTTGGGGAGTATTTTTATGGAGATGATTGGATACGAGCCCATCAACCTGTTTGCAACCAAGCTGAGGGACTTCAGAGATGGTGACCAGAACCTGCTGGAGGTGTACCGACCTGTGATCGGAAGGTCGGAAGCTCAGAGATGGGAGCAACAGTTGTTACGGAGTACAGAGGAAGCAAAGGGGGTTAGGTGTTATTCAAAAGAAAGCGCTACGTCAGATAAGACGTGGAGGCTGAACAGTGAAGCCGTCTACAAGAAGGGACAGAGCAGACTGGACTTCCTGAGGAAGCTTAGGTCCTTCAAGGTTTGCAGCAAGATGCTGCAGATCTTCTACAAGTCTGTTGTGGAGAGTGTAATCTCTTCAGCCGTCATCTGTTGGGGTAGCAGCATCAGAGCCAGGGATTAAATAGGTTAAACAACCTGATAAAGAAGGTTCTGGTTCTGTTCTGGGGACGACTGTGGAAAATCTGGAGATGATGATGCAAAGAAGGATTCTTCATAAAATCAAAAAATTATGGACAACCCTGAGCATCCTCTTCATGAGACAGTCATACAACAACAGAGCATCTTCAGTCGGAGGCTTCTTCAGTTTCGCTGCAATACAGACCGCTACAGGAAATCCTTCCTGCCCACAGCCATCATCATCTACAACAACTCCTTAAATAATTAATTATATGAGCTACAACAACACTTAATTTCCCTCTGGGATCAATAAAGTATTTTTGAATTGAATTGAGATAACAGGAAGGCTAACACTTGTATGGTGGAAGTTGCTCGCTTCTTTATTTTCAGCTTTCAGCCTCCGTCATAAAATATGTTGGTTTTGGAAATGTTGAAAAGCTCAGCGTTAACTTAACATGCTAATCATGCTAATCACTAACAAGATCCTTAAGACTGTTTTTTAGTTTCAAGCTATCTGCTTTAAAACAAGCTAGATTTGTAATGATTGGCCTTTTAGACAGCTCCGAGTTAAGGGTAAGCGTTAGCATTGAATATTAAACAGCTTTATCGATCACGGTTAACCTACATTTTTCTCACCAGCCTCCTTATTTACCATCATCACAATGTCCCGATCAGACCTTAGGAAGCTGATGGCCAAAATCTATATCAGATGTCAAGCTGAATGTAAACATCACTGATACTAGAGAAAAACCAGCTGACGTCCACCATGGCTACCAGTAGCATCCAATCAGACCAAACTCCTTATTTTGGATAAAACACAAGTCGGAGGAATCCCCGTTGATGAGAAGGGACTTTCCCAACAGCTGCCCATGCTGCATTCAAGTACAGCTGGGAAACAAGGTTGTCGAAATAGCAAAACAATTTCAAATTGATATAAGCATGTTTTATTCTCAAATATGGGCAAAGTATTATTTAAACATTTCGAAACATTAACACCAATTGTTAATATTGTTTTCTACTCTGGCTATGTCTGATTGTACTATTTTATTTATCAAAAAAAAAAAATCCAATCAAATATCCAGTCAGTTCTATGCTTCCAACTTTTTTAAGTTATAGGACATAATAAAATCAAATTAATTTCATGAATTGAAAGGCAGAAATTCAGGGGAAAACGTTCTTTGTTTAAAGCTGATCAAAGTTTTAAAAAAATGAAGAAAGTCAAATGCACATTTGTATTTATTTTACTTGATAAAAGTGAACCGGGATTGTTGTGTACCGTTACACCCCTAATATCTATTATACTGTATATATTTCCCAACCATTTCAACACCACAAAAAAAGAAAACGAGCACACCACCAACATTGCTTCTCCGCTTCAGTTAAACATCCCACAATCCTTTGCTGCATCATCATCAGTGTCACATGACCAAACCCCTCCCCTTCCTGAAACACAAGCAACAACAAGATCATGGAAATAACCGTTGGTTGTTAATATCGGACAGGTTTTTAGTTGAATGATTGATACCGACGTTGATAGATCGTACATCTCTACTGTTTAGCATTCATCAAAACAATTAGATGTGCTAATAGCTAATGTAAGATAGCTAAAAACATTCAAATCTAGGGATGAAAGAAAAATATCGATGCACATATATCGCAATTATTTATTTCCCGATATTGTATCGATATTCCCACCCAAAAATAGATTTTTTTAATGTTTTATTTAGTATTTGAATGGAACCATTAATGATGACAGTAATTTTTGTAGTAAAATTAAAAGTATAACTGGTAGTTTTGTGGCCATTTTTACCTTCTTTGTTCCAGTGGATCAACTAGATCTAGTAATTAAACTGGATGTGTTAAAGTATGAAACAGGTTGGAGTGTTTAGAAAGCTGGGACTGTTTTTATACAGTTAAATTAAGTTTTTTTTTAAATCACAATATATCATCTTACTCAATACAGATCCCTATCAAAATCCCTTTGTCTCATCAAAATAGGCTAAAAAGAAATATTTCAAATGCTGTTAATTATATTTCTTATAAATAAATCAGCAATAATTGTCGGCCAGTCACAAATCTCTGATCGGTTCATCTCTACTTCTTTTTACCCTATAAAAGCTTAAATATGGCTCCAGTTAGCTTTTTTTTATTTAGCAGTGACCACAGTTTCTATTAGGCATGTAAGAAAAATATCGATACGCCGATATATCGCGATATTTTACGTCACGATATTGTGTCGATATTCAAAAGCAATGTATCGTTTTTTTGGTTTTCTTTTAGGATTTGAATGGAACCATTATTGATGACAGTAACTTTTGTTGTAAAATTAAAAGTGTAACTTGTAGTTTTGTGGCTGTTTTCACCTTCGTTCCAGTGGATCAATAATAAAACTGGATGTGCTAAAGTATGAAACAGGTTGGAGTGTTTAGAACGCTTTGACAGTTTCTCTACAGTTAAATTCAGTTTTAAAAATCGCAGTATATAGTCTTACTCATAGCAGCGAGATATATATCGTATGGCCAGATTTTTACCAAATACACATCGCTAGTGTCTAAAACAGATCTTTTTTTTATTATTTGGTCTGGATATTTAGTCTGAAAAAATATATAAAAAATGAAATTTATCTGCTTGTGGAACTAAAAGATGTCAGCGCCAGTCCTGGTGATCAGCAGGAAAGTTAATGAACGAATAACACAAACAACGACCCTGTTTACATCAGGAGCAACCAGCATGTTGTCCAGACACGTCAAAAAAAGCCCCACTTATTCTTAAAAAGTCACGGCCTTCTGGGTAATCCTCTCTGTAAATGCCTCCCTCCATTAAAACAGCTTCCTCTGTATCCGGTGAACCGGTTCCTCACCCTCCCTCGGTGATCGGCAGCAGACACCCTGAGAGCCTCTGGGTTCCCTAAAATCACAGCGACGACATCTGCTCCAGCGCCGGCCTTCGGTTTCATCCCAGCGCCCGGTGAGGCTGATCAGGAGGATCTCGGGGAGATTCTCCAAAGGGTGGTCAGATGGAGTCCTGATTGTGTGTCAACCTTTTGCATCATAAATAATTCAGCGTTCGACCCAGAATTTACTCTCACCACTTATTGGAAAAACACAATGAATTCACTTTCCTTTCAACAACAACAGCTGATTTAGCTGTAATTTGCTGTCAGGGAGCATTTATGTGTGTGTGTGTGTGATGCAAACATTCTCCAAAATAAAAACAAGCATTTTAAGGGGAATGTGCATTTTGTTCCCTGACACAGTAGGCCTTCCCGAGACCAGTGTGAATAATAAAATATGCTATTCCCATTATATAAGCCAGTTAGGGGGGCTCAGATCTGGGTTAGAACACACAATCCAGGGGAGAGGAGGTGTTTCTATCGAGAGAGGGAACATCCTCCTCTTCCTCCGCTCTGCAGGGCCAGAAAAACAGGCACAGAGAGAGGGTGGATGGATGGATGGATGGATGGATGGATGGATGGATGGATGGATGGATGGGTGGATGGATGGGTGGATGGATGGGTGGATGGATGGGTGGATGGATGGATGGATGGATGGATGGATGGATGGATGGATGGATGGGTGGGTGGATGGATGGATGGATGGATGGGAGCCTCGGTGCGTCGATGCGGTGTCACGCAGCGTCGCGTCTCACTGCAAAGCTATTATTAAACCCGACCCACACACACAGACAGTCAGGTAGGCCCGGCTGATTGTGTCAACATCTCAAGGTCACACCACGGCTCTGGTTTTGGGTCAGAACCGGGAGAACAGCTCGCCGTTAAGCCCACAACCAGCACCGGCGCTGTGACAAAGAGCAGCGGGACGAACCCCGCAGCCCGATCCCGCTCTGCCCTCACCCTCCCCGGGCCTGCACGGAGCTGTCCAGGCCGGTTCCTCCTCCGGCTGACAAAACATCTGGATGGGAGGAGCGGGAGGAGGAGGAGGAGGATGAAGAGGGAGGGGGGGTGAAGGGCCGGATTCCGTTAGTAGTTCGACTCCCGGTGAGGATGGAGATGAGAGAAGGTGATAATGATGAAGAGGAGGGACAGAAGGAGGAAGGAGAGAGAGAGAGGGGGGGGTTGCGCTTTTTTTCTTTCCTCTTCCCCCCATTTTCTAATTAATTCCTTACCCTCTGACAGCTCCAGCTCCAGCTCCGCCAGCCGGGCTCGGATCTCCAACGGTATCGGGGACGCCTCGCGGTCCGCCATTCGGCTGGTACCGAAGTAAACAGGTCTCCGGCGTAAAAAAAAAAAAAAAAAAAAAAGCTACCTCCGCCGCCGCTTTCCTGCCTCCTCCTCCCGGGTCGGCTCGGGAACGGGAAGTGGCAGAGCGCTTCTCCTTCTCCTCGGCGGCCCCTCCTCAGCGGAGGCGCGTAAAGACAGCGAGGCGTCGGGGTAGAACAAAGAGGATAAATCTGGGTCTGGTTCTAACGGGGGCCCGCCATGTTTGCCCGCGTCCTTGGCTCGGTGAAGACCCCACGGAATGGTTCGGTCCGGTTCTCCTCTCTGCCGCTGCAGAGGTTCTGCTGCTGCCTGGCGGTTGTGATGAGGAGGATGAGGAGCAGGCTCGCGCAGCACCGCACTCTCAGCCGTTTGAAGCTGGCTGCTGTCACGTGACAATACGGAGTTTTAAAAAAAAAAAAGAAAAGAGAGAGTGAGAGAGGCGGTGACACTCATCACCTGCAGGGGGCGCAGCGAACAACCACACCTGACTGAAATATGAGATCACAATATTACATTTATGAATAAAAGCAATATTTTAAATGAAAACTGTTTTTAATGAATTCTTGTATTATATAATTTGCAACAAAATCTTCACTTTCGGATCTTTAAAAAAGTTTTTAAAAACTATTCTGTTTTATAGAAGATATTTTATACATATGTATTTTTAACGACAGATAATATAAGTAGTCATTCTTGTAGTATCACATCATCAGTTAGAGCATAAAATACCTGTTTGCTGTTATATTTTTTCATTTCTAAGTTACCCAATACTTAACATAATTTTAAACAAACGTTTACATGTTTTTAGTAGGGATGTACAGATGTTAAAAATTTGGGCCAATATCAATATTTGCAGACAATCCTGCACTTTAATGACCAACCCCCTAATATTTACTTCCATAACATAGAAATAAATATCGGTAATCAATATTGGCATATTTTCACATATTCGACCGATACACGTATGAAAAAAATGACAAAAATCCGTTCGTTGTGTATGTTAATACCAATATATTGTGTCTCTGTAGTTTTTACTTAATTGTATTCTTGCTTACTTAAAAAAAAAAGTAAACATGTTTATTGATTTTGTGAAAAAATATTTCTTTAAAAATGATAATACAATAAAATGAAAGTTTTAACATTTTTATTTTCTAATATTTATATATATATATATATATATATAAAACACTATATATATAACACTTTTTAAATAATTTATTTCTTAGAGATATATTTTACATATAATATAACGTTATTCTAATGGTACTATATATTAGATATTTTAAAACAAAATGCATGGTGATTGTATTATCAAGTCTGCATCAAGTTTAATTGAGTTAGACTATTTAAATTCCATTTTATTAATTTCCTTTGTTAAAAACAACTTTCATTGTTAAATTCTGTTAAAAAAATGTTGCTGTCTAGACTTGAAGAATTGTAATTTTTCTCATGTCTCCTTCAAAAAATGTAATTTCACACAAACTAATGCATTCAAAATAAACTCAGCAAAAAAAGAAACGTCCTCTGACTTTCAACTGTTTTTACTTTCAGTAAACTGAATGTGTGTAAATATTAGTATGAACACTAAAAGAGTCAACACCATGAGACATAAACTAAAAATGTTTCACAGACATGTGACTAACAGAAATAGAATAATGTGTCCTTGAATGAAGGGAGGCTCAAAATCAAAAGTACCAGTCAGTATCTGGTGTGGCCACCAGCTGCTTGAAGTACTGCAGTGCATCTCCTCCTCATGGACCAGATTTGTCAGTTCTTGCTGTGAGATGTTACCCCACTCTTCCACCAAGGCACTTGCAAGTTCCTGGACATTTGTGGGGGGAATGGCCCTAGCCCTCACCCTGCGATCCAACAGGTCCCAGACGTGCTCAATGGGATTGAGATCCGGGCTCTTCGCTGGCCATGGCAGAACACTGACATTGCTGTCATGCAGAAACTCACGCACAGAACGAGCAGTATGGCTGGTGGCATTGTCCTGCTAGAGGATCATGTCCGGATGAGCATGCATAAAGGGTACCACATGAGGGAGGAGGATGTCTTCCCTGTACCGCAAGGCATTGAGATTGCCTGCAATGACAACAAGCTAAGTCCGATGGTGATGTGATATACCGCCCCAGACCATGACGGACCCCCCACCTCCAAATCGATCCCGCTCCAGGGTACAGGCCTCGGTGTAACGCTCATTCCTTCCACGATAAACACGAATCCGTTGTTGCTGGTGATGTGTGGTAAGGACCTGCCTTACAACAGGCCTACAACCCCTCAGTCCAGCCTCTCTCAGCCTATTGCGGACAGTCTGAGCACTGATGGAGGGATTGTGTGTTCCTGGTGTGACTCGGGCAGTTGTTGTGGCCATCCTGTACCTGTCACGCAGGTGTGATATTCGGATGTACCGATCCTGTGCAGGTGTTGTTACACGTGGTGTTCCACTGCGAGGATGATCAGCTGTCCTTGTCCTGTAGACAAGTCTCTTTAGTGTCCTGCGTTTTTAGAACTGTGACCTTAAATGCCTACTTTCTGTAAGCTGTTAAGGTCTTAACGACCATTCCACAGGTGCATGTTAACTAATTCATTATGGTTAATTGAACATGCATGGAAAACATTGTTTAAACCCTTTACAATGAACATCTGTAAAGTTATTTGGATTTTTACAACATTATGGTTGAAATATGCAGTCCTGAAAAAGGGACGTTTCTTTTTTGGCTGAGTTTATATAAAGGGTGTCTTGTCAAATGAAATTAAAAGAAAAAGGCGAACAGAATGTAGAAACCAAGACGTAGCGTCCCAAGCTGCTCTGAGGACAGAAGTGATCCATGATGCTTTCTTTATTTCATTTTTAGCTGATATTTTGATTATTTTGCCCTGTGATGTCAAACATTTTAAAGAGTTCCTATTTGCAGGTGATCCACTCCAAAGTGAACGTTATCAACCAAACGTGAATATGGTTAGTAGGGACGTAAGAAAATATCGATACACCAATTTATCGCAATGTTTTATGTCACAAAATTTTATCATTATTCAAAAGCAATGTATAGATTTGCATTTTAGAATTGGAATGGAACCATTAATGACAGCCATTTTGGTAGTAAAATTAAAAATAACTGGTAGTTTGTGGCTGTTTTCACCTTCTTTGTTCCAGTGGATCAACTAGATCTAGTAATAAAACAGGTTTAAATAGTGTTTAGAATGCTGTGAGCTTTTCTACGGTTAAATTCAGTTTAAAAAATCAGAATATATATATATAGTCTGACTCAGTATCGCAATGTATCGTATCGTATCACTAGATTTTTACCAACACACATCCCTAGTTAATAAGTAATTTAGCTGATCATTTGAACCTCATTTTTTCCAGCTAAAGGGCAGAAAACAAAGGTTTCTATTCATCACACATTATTGCCGTCACCATGTCTGACCCGAGATGACCTCCGGCTGAAACGGGGAGATGAATTAAAACGTGTTCAGTCTGAGCTGAGTCTGTGACCCATTTTCATTAGCGAAGATTTATGAACCCTGCCAGAAAAAACAGCAAGCTTCCTGCATTTTAAAACTTTCCTTTTATTTGATGTGTGAAGCTAAAGAAATGTGAACACACCTCTGTAGTGAGATGTTCCTGAGAGAAACCGAGGAAGAACGGCAGCATTTGTTAAAGAAGCAAAGCGTAGAGGTTCTGATTTAGATCATAATTGGTCAATCAGTTCCTCGTTTTAATGATGGTTGTGTTGTGATTATGGTTTAAGTTGAGTCCAGACAGATTAAGGGATGAATCCTAGAGTCATCGGTTATATTTCAGTGAAGTGTGATGAAATGAGCCGAGTGTGTCTGTCACACTGCAGATCATTTCATTTGTATGCTTCATCCAATTCATTAGGCTGCTGGTAAACAAATGTTGAAGCCAAACAATGTAATTAGAGTTGTAACGCAGCTCTACTGCCACCTGCTGGTGAGGAGAAAGAAATAAAGGACTTGGAGATTCAACACCTCGCTTCTAAAGGCACTTCTTTAATTTATATTTGTTCAGAGTTCTGTAGATCCAGTCACAGCGGTGCCAACGTTACATTTAATCCTCGCATCAGAAAACAACGTTTGGTTCTTTACAATCAAAGAAAAGAAAACATTTCAAGTTGAATCAGTTTGTGGACGCTCAGTGTGTCAAACATGTACAAAACACAGCAAGTTAAATAAAACTTCAGCTGCTGAAACAGGCCAGTTCAACACAAATAAAACTGAATCTCTGTTTAAAATGAAAGAAATCAGCCAAAGCAAAGAACAAGAGCTGACACTCAGAGCTTTCAGTGGGAAATGTACAGGAAGGCTTTACAGCTCTCTACAGAATAAATCAGAGCCTGGCTCTGAGCCCAACAACAAAATATTTACAGATTATTTTCAGTTTAAAGCTTCAATCCAGTGGGGGGAGTTTTTATAGTTGTACGATTAAAAATCGGGAGCTTGTAAAGGTTGTTTCAGCTCAGACTGTCTGCCATCATTCTGATGTCCTCACAGCGGCAGCAGAGCATGATCGGACGCCTGGCGCTTCGCTGAGGGGGCGGGATCAGCCAGCGGCGCTGCCTCATTGGACGACGCCCTCTGGCAGATCTCAGCATAGCTCAGCTTCTTCAGCTCCTGTATGGATCATAGAACCGGACCGTGTTATTCTTCATATTCTGACCTATGTTTCACATAGTTATTCATGTACCTTTGATATTTAAAGAGACCGTCCACGGTTTGTTTAACAACTAATGGATAGAGTTAAAATCCAGCTGAGGTTTTCCACAAGCATAGAACACAAAGTTGTAATAAAGAATAAAAAAAGTGGTTGGATTGATGACATCACAACAGGCACTAAACTGGACCTGAGAGCTGGGATTAAAACCAGAGAGGACAGAAGACAGATCAACACTTCTAAAGGAGGAATAGAAGTTAAAATGTGAATAAAGTGAAAAATAACACCAACGCAAGTTAACATATAAGAAAAACTCAGTTTCCTTATACCTTCTGAGATGCCATCAGAGGCAGGTGTTGCAGGGAGCTTTTTTTAAATAAAGAAAATAGATTTGATCTTGATTAAAGAAACAAAGAGAAAATCTAACCGTGACATGTTGGTCTCTAAGGTCGTTTTCACACCTGACAGTGAACGGTAAACTCTGTTCGATTGGCGACCAAAATTACAACATTGTTGCTTTTTTCTTAGTTGGAGCGATTCGGTTGTCAAACCAGCCAAAGCTTTTGAGCAACATGTTAACCTCCTGGCCTGTGGTGGCGCTGCACCAAGAAGCACTGAACACAGGGACACTTCCTGTTCCGTGAAACGTAAACAAACATGGAGCGGCTTTAGGATCGCTCTGTTGTCTTTGGCTAATGTTCCAGATAAAAACGTTGCAGCGATGAGCTCAGCATGAGCAGCGGACGGCAGAGTTGTTGTTGCACGGTCGTTTTGGTTTTGTTTTACCCAGAATGCCCTGCCCTATATTCCAGTTCCTGCTTTCCCAGCGCCTCTTGAAGATGCCGGGCCATAAAAAATGTGAGTTATATTAAATACTAACAGCTGAAAAAGTGTTCACAGTCCAGTGTTTGTATTCAGAGATCAATGCTGACCCAGAGGATGTGCACTTCTGTTTTCTTGCCTGTTAAAAGTCTTGATGTGGCTTTTAATTGGATATGTATTTCTAAGGAGACCACCCAGCAGATGGAGCGTCCTGATTGGCACATGGAAGCTGGAGGACGGGGTTGGGGAACCGGCCTGGAGCCTCCATGTTCACCTCTTTAACCTCAGATCTGTGGCGTTCTCCAGGAGGAAGCCCGGTTCTACAGGCAGCGCTGGAGGAGTCCAGGAAAAAAAAAAACTCTCCTTATGGGTCCCTGTTTTTGATGATTTCCCTGGACTGAATCAGTTTCTGTTTGACGTGATGACGACCTGTGGGAAGGTCAACCCTGGTTTGGTCAGTTTTATCTCTTTAAATCAGGGACACTGATCAACGCAGAAAGTAAAGTCAAATATATGAAGCAAATGTTCTTCTTCTGGTTCTTGGACAGGTTGATCGTCTCTCTTAAATAAAAGCTTTCAATGTTTTAATGTTGAAGTAATCAGTGTTCTCTCTCTACCGTTCTGAGGCTACAACAGTAAAGCTTTGTTTGTTTTTTTCATGTTGTACTGAACCCAGATGAGCTCCAAACCAGAGGGACCGGCTGAAACGTGACGTAGGACGACCACTACTCTCTAAAAATCTTCCAAAGTGACCCAGAAATGTACCTGCCTCTGGGTGATCACGGCTTATAAAGCATGAATCAGGAAGATTTCTTACTGCTGCTGGTTCCTGTGGGAGCTGAGCTGGTTTGTCGTCGGTGCTCGTCTCTCCACCGTCCCTCTCTGTCCTGCAGACAACAACATGCGTGTCAAACTTTCACTCAGAGCAGCAAACGTTGAAGACAGGAGCAGCTGCTGGGTACTTACAGCATGGAGTCCGACTGAGGCTCCGGGGGAGGAGGTGATGAAGATGATGAGGATGATGTGTTCGAGCTGCTGCTTTTAGTCGGACTCTGAGCATTCAGACGCATGAAACACTGAACAGCCTGGTAAACTGATTCAGGTGTGTGTGTGTGTGTGTGTGTTACCTTGCCGTTAGCTGCAGGTATGGTCGCCGTGGCAACATTAGCAGTAGAAAGTGGAGGGAAGCTGGACAGGCTGAGCTCCAGAGGAGAAGGTGGGTGGGGCTGATGAGGAGGAGACAGAGTGGGGGTGGGTTAACTTTCCCACAAACACACACCCTGAGCAGCGACTCAGCACTTCTACGGTGAGTTTTCTTACATCATGCTTCAGTCGGGTTCCTTCCCAGGACTTGGCCGACTCTCTCCTCCTCTGGCTGAAGGTTCCTCTCCTGCTGTCGCTCAGACACAAACACACAAACACAGATTTCACCGCTTTCCTGTGATGTTGCAGTTCATTTGCTTTGTGCACTGCAGACATATTCACAGGTTTTGTTGCCTCAAACATTGCGGTGTTTTGTTTTTTTGGACATTAAGACAGAAAAACACAAAGTAGTGATAAACTGTGAAGGAGAGGGAAAATGATACAAGGTCTTCAACCATGAATCTGAAAAGTGTGGTGTGCATTTGTATTTAGGCCCCTCTGAGTAGAACCACCTTTCTCTACAATTACAGCTGTAAGAGTTTTCTGGTTCATCTCTATGAGCCTGAAATGTCTGGATGCCGTCTTCACTGCTTGCCACCACTATAAACACGGCTCAGCCTGCAGGACAACTCGTCTAATTCTGCTCTTTCAGGACCTCTTATGGCTTCCTTCTGGCCAGTCGTCCATAAATGACAGATGAAATGACTGATAGATCCTCCCACCTGAGCACATATTAATGCTCAGCATCAATGCTCTCCTGTGACGTCTGTTGGAAAATGGTTGCTCTGGATTTTATTCAGGAGTATCATGATAAAAGGGAGCTGAATAAAAATGTGTCACACAGATTTCTGTCAAAATTAACGCGTTAACGCAGATTAATTAATTCGTGGAATTAACCCAATTCATTTTTTAACGCATGCACAGAATGACCCGCCCTGTTTATCCCACAATTCAACCCGCGCTGCTTTCAGTTCTCGCTCGTCACGGAAACAACATGGCTGACCCAAACTGCATCCACCGTTCCATGTGAACGTCTCTTCTCAGTCGCGGTCCACGTCCCTCCCTGCTCTGCTGCGTATGTAGTAGCAGAAAGAGACGCGATCATGTCTTGTCCTGTTGGTCGCTTTGATAAAAACAACAACTTAACTGTAGAAAAACTGTCACAGCATTCTAAACTCTCCAACCTGTTTCATACTTTAACACATCCAGTTTTATTACTAGATCTAGTTGATCCACTGGAACGAAGAAGGTGAAAACAGCCACAAACTACCAGTTATACTTTTATATTTACTACAAAATTGACTGTCGTCATTAATATTTCCATTCAAATCCTAAAATTTTTTTAAATAGATTTTTTTGAATATCAATACAATATTGGGAAATATAATATTGCGTTATATCCGTTTATCGATATTTTCTTACATCCCTAATAGCTAACCAACACTGCAGCTGCAAGATAACTGCTAATAATAACAGTGGGAACCAGGGAGGAATGTAAAGGTTCCGTGTCAAATTCAGAACAATTTAATTCATCAATATTTTATTGACCCCAGAGAGAAATTAAGTTTTGTTGTAGCTCATACTGTTTAATTCTTCAGAGAGTTGTAGTAGAACTGGATGGCTGTAGGCAGGAAGGATCTCCTGTAGCAGTCTGTGTTGCAGCGAAACTGAGAAGCCTCTGACTGAAGACACACTGCTGTTGTAAGATAGTCCCATGAAGACGATTCTCAGGGTTGAGCAAAATTAATAAGAAACGTTCATCTTTACATCCAGTAAATATTAACCAGTTAGGTTGGCGTAGTAACTGGCTAAAAGATGAACAGATTAAAAAGACAAAATGTGTAAATGTGATTGTGGAGTTCAAAACAAAAGCTCTATGGATCTATATTGTATTTCCTTAAAAAAAGAACAACAGCTTCCTGTTTTGTTCTTTATTTACACAGAAAATTTTACTTTTTCAGTCATATTTAGGAATGTTAGTTAATCATGATTAATTCACAACTACCCTGTGATTAATCAGATTACAATTTTTAATTGTTTGACAGCCCTAGTATAAACCATTGATCATTGTCCTTCTATTTCAGTCGTGCACTACTTTGTGTTGGTTTATCACATAAAATCCAAATAAATACTAGGGGTGTAACGGTACACAAACATCACGGTTCAGTAAGAGCCGGGCGCGAGCTAACAGAGCGGCCAGAGGAAAGAGTTTACACTTTACAGTGAGTGTGTGTGGGATTTAAACGCATCAAATTACTGTTCGCTCACATAAATATGTGCGCTCAGATCGCTCTCCCTACAAAAATATTACGCCATCTATCGGAGCTTTCAGGTTCTCAGCAGCTCGCCGTCACGGAGCTGTGACTCTCCGGCTTTAAGGACGCATGAGAATAGCAGCCAGTGAAGAGGTCGGAGGTCAAGCCGAACTTTCACCTGCTGCTGAGGTTGGGTTTGTAATGAGCCAGAATGGAGGTGGGAGGTGCTTCTTATGGCAACAATGGCCTGCATGTTTTAGATGTTTCCCTGCTGTAACGCGCCTGATTGCAGTTTGGCAAAAGCCTGTTAACCGACTATCAATTGAAATCAGGCGAAACATCTAAAACATGCAGGACAACACTGGGTTAAACCATGTTGACTGTGATTGTCAGGAGCACAAAGAGAGAGAAAAAGATGCTGCGTTACCCTCCGCGGTCAGAAGAGGTCATCAGAAGCTGCTTGTTGGTCTCTGTTCGACCCCCCCGGCTCTGTCGACGCAGGCCCCCCCTCAGCCGGCCTCGTCCGGCCTTCGGGGAGGGAGAAGAGTGCTGATCTGCGGACGGCTGCTCCGATGGACGAGAAAGGTCCATGTGGTGGGTCTGCCAGCGATCCCCACAGTTCAGCAGCCTGGAGCCTCTCCTGCAGGTTAGAGAGCAGAAACACGCTGACCTGAGTGTACTAAGGACCGACGGCTGCAGGACGGTGGAGGTACCTCTGCCTGTGCGCTGCGGGCGGTTTGACGGTAGAAGAAGCTGCAAATTCGTTCATCAAGTTGTTCATCAGTAGCTCCGACTGCAGGCAGACACAGTTTAATCACACAGTTAATGGCCAGTGATACTAAGCAGGACAGCAGCGAGCCACAAACACAAAGGTCCAGATCACCTCAGAACTGTCCTGATTTCCGGCTGCAGCGGCGCTCCACGCCTCGCTGCTCGGCTCAAACATCCGCTGAGGGAGGCATGATGGGTCGAACGCAGTCGGGGGGAAGTAGGAGCTGTACCGCCCGCTGCACCGGTCCAGGTCCAGCTCAACGGGTGTGTATCCGTTTTTAGGGCCGTAGGAGGCGGTGGCCATGGTCTTAGCTTTTATCCGGGCCATGATGGGCTTCCCCTTAAAGACCCGGATCTCCTCTCTGAGGTACCTGTAGGCCTGGAGGAGCGTTTAAAACATTCAGCTGCAGTCAAAGAAAACAGTCCTGGTGGGTGGAGGAGAACCAGTTGGAACATCCAGCTGGAGGTATTATGGGATGGTTTAGGGTTCAGCTCCATCTGACCAGCATGTTTTTAATGCTTCTTTGGTCCAACACAGCTTGGTTCATATGAACTTCTGCAGAGACCTGATCATGAACCAGGTGAAGATCTAAAACATGCAGGACACCAGCTCTAGAGGACTGTTTGAGCTCAACACTCCTGGCTTAGAGCAAAGCTCATGTGTTAGAATGGCCTAGTCAAAGTCCAGGTTTACATCCAATCCTGAATATGTGGTGAGGAAGAGTGGGCCAACACTCAAACATAAAGTCTTTCTTTTGCAGTTATAAAGTATAAACTAGGGATAGCCAATGTAGACCGATTATATCAATTGATCAAGTTTTTCTAGCCATGAAGTTTGAATTTTGGGAATATTGAAAAAAATTCACCAATGCATTTCTTGGGTTTCCCATCTTGTTTTACAGGCAGGACTCTGAAATCAGGACAACTTCAAGAGGGGATGATTGAAATAAGAGCAAATATAAAAAAATATTTTCTGTCATTTTTAAATCAGTTCATATCAAAAATCAAAGATTTTATTTTTAATCCATATCGCCCAGCCCTGATCTCCTTTCATTTTTCCCCAAACAGTTGTATAATATCCGATGACATTTTCAGCTTTTGAAAACTAATCTTTCAAACTAAACAACCTTCTTATATCGTGTGATAAATATTACCAGGCAATGATAAATATTGACAAAAATATTGATTTGTTTTATATCGTGATATCAATATGAACTTATATGACAATTATTACAGTGATAAAATCATTTTTGTTGTATAAAGTAAAGCTACATTAGTAAAGTTTATACTTTGTGGTTGCTGAGATTTCCACGCTGTACTTTTACTGCCCTCTGCTGGCAACTGAGGAATCGCCTTCAAGGAATAAAAATCATGTTAAACGTGAAGTTTTTAATAGCGATGTAACTGAATATGTTTTCATTTCATTTTAAAACTGTAATAACTAAACATTAGTACTACATTTCAGCATGGTGATCATTATGACCAGTAACTATGTCACGGCTGCAACATAAAAATAAATTCATGAAGCTGAAGGTAAAGGGACGAGCATAGAACTACAACACATAGAATCTGCCCTGCTTTGACACATGAGGGATGGTCTCTTCCTTTTGTCCAATCCTTAGTTAGACTGCTGACCCATCCAATCTGACTGAACTTGATCTGTTTTCATCTGATTCTGAGCTTCTAGTTGTGAAAACGACTCGATGCAACCTGCTGGGTCTCCTTAGATAGAAAACTTTTTAACTGATTGGAATAATGAACTGAAGGATTAATTGGAATGTATGTGAGACTGAAGTAAAATGACTTTTCTTGTTAAATGTCTTGAGATAAATAAATAAATAAACTGGATTGAAAAGCTGGCAGAGACAAACACTAACTGTAGAAAAAGGCGGTTCAACGACGGGTCGAATGGAGACTGAACAAAAATGCATGCCACACTTTTCAGATTTGTATCAGTTTGCTGGCATGGTTCGGCCTTTTTGCGATATTTTAGCTGGATAGGCTGTCCACCCTTGTCTAATGTTTATCGCTGACTGCCTCAAATAAAACAGAGACTTTGATCCTCAGATAGATGCAGCTTTTTGCACACTAACCAGAATCAATGTAGAAATATCCAGCAGTTACATCTGACTCCTATTTCTCGCTCCAGTTTCTTTCATTTAAAAGCAAATCTAGAGAACATTATTCATGATCTTCTGTCGTCACATCTGGACTACTGTAACCCTCTTTTTACTGGTCTGGCAGATCATCTGATTCACCTCTGCAGGCTATTCAGAACCCAGCAGCCAGACGTCTAACTAGATCTAGTAAATCTTCTCATATCACCGTGGTCTGATCCTCTCTACACGATTCCTAGTGGATTTTAGTCCATCTTAAAGCTCTTGTTCACCTACAGAGCTCTGAATGGCTGGACTCCTGATAATTTGGGTCAGCGTTTTTTACCAAAGACTTGCTTGGGTCTCTTGTTTGTTTCACACACTAAAGGTGGACGGGGCCCATGTTCAGGCCTGCCACAAATAAACTTGACTTACCAACTCACTAGGGGTCTAACGATACACAGAAATCACGGTTCAGTACGTTTTTGTTCAGCATTTAACAAAGAACCTTTTTTTTCCTGAATTCCTGCCTTTCAATTCCTGAAATTAACTTGATTATATTATGTTCTGTAACTTAAAAAATCTGAAAGTATAGAACTGACTGGAGATTTTTGATAAAAAAAAATAGTACAAGCAGACATAGCCAGAGTAGAAACAATATAACCACTTGAAAACAGTCAGTGTTAATGTTTAGAAATGTTTAAATAATAATTTCCACCTATTTGAGAATAAAACATGCTTAAATCACTTTGGAGTAGTTTTGATATTTTGGCAGCATAGTTTACCAGCTGTACTTGAATGCAGCATGGGCAGCTGTTAGAAGAATCCCTTCTCATCAACAGGGATTCCACCGACTTGTGTTTTATCCAAAATCAGGAGTTTGGTCTGATTGGATGCTACTGGTATTAACTTTTTACTTTCTGTAACATAGAAAGTTCTCTTATATCAGATCTTCTGTTCCTTCTGTGTTCTGCTCTGTCTTCTCAAACCCCCAGACGGTTGTGGCAGATGGCCGCTCCTACTGAGCCTGGTTCTGTTGGAGGTTTCTTCCTGTTAAAGGGGAGTTTTTCCTCTCCACCGTCGCTACATGCTTGCTCAGTATGAGGGATTGCTGAAGGATTGCTGTGGTTGGAAAGTCTGCATCAACGGGGCCCAACCTCACGCCAATGACTGACGCAATCTGCTGGGATTCCTTAAATAGGAAACTTTTTAACTGATTGGAATGTTTGTATAAATGTATTGAAATGACTTCTTGTTAAGTGCCTTGAGATGACATCTGTTGTGAATTGGCGCTAGATAAATAAACTGAATTGAATTGAATTGAATTGGTAGCCAAGGTGACGTCAGCTGGTTTTTCTCTAGTATTAGTGATGTTTCCATTCAGTTTAACATTGTTTCAAGTGAGTCGTTCAGGTCAATGAAGAAAATGTTATGGACCTTATTGCTGCTGAAAGATGCCTTCATTGACAAATTTCTGGTTCGGTCCCTCTTTCTTTTTCTACTGTTAGATGCATGAGAAACCATTAATGTTCCCAAATAGAGTTTAGTGATAGCTGGGAGTCCTTTCTGTTTTGTTTTGGTGTCACTCTTTAAAATTGACCTGCGGAAACGTTGCACTGCGCTCTGAGTTCTGCACATAAACATTCTGCATGTGTTCAGGTAGAAAACAGCTGGATTCACACGGTACACATGCGTACCAGACCGACAGGGCCGTAGAGAAAAATACAAACACATGTACCGTTACACCCTTACTACTCACTATTACTATAAGATGTACATTAAAAAGTTTAACCCATGTATCAGTTTCCTTCCACTTTACTTTAAGTTGGTCTGTCACATCAAATCTAAATAAAACACAGAGAGGTTTGTGGCTGTAATGTGACGAAATGTGGAAAAGGTAAATAAATATTAATAATTTAAAGACAACACAAGAAACATGACTTTCTTAGGGACTCGTCTGTGATAAACTTGAGTTTAGTTTTAAAGCAGTGAGACATTTCCAGGAACATCCGCTGTGTTTTACCTGCTGAGCATCAGCTTCTGACTGAAACGTGAGGAACCAGTTGTCGTTATTGACGACCTCACAGCTCAGGACCTTCGGCAGACTCTCTCCTTGGAACAACGCCTCCACCTCCTGCAGAGCAACAGCAGCAGCATCAAACACCCAATCGTCCTGTAGGAGGAGGCTGGCTGTGTCGGTGCAGCAGGTGGACTCACCTCCGGAGGTGTGGTGTCGGGAATCTCACGCAGGATCACAACGCAGCGGCTCTGTTTGGGCCGGACCTTCTGCCCACATGGGGCCACCTGGACCAGAGGCATGGCTGCCGGAGAGCAGGATGGAAATTAGTCTGCTGAGGTTTTAGTGTTTGTTTTGCAGTTGTGGAAACACAGCTGCCGTTTTCGGTGGAAAATATTGTCGTATTGATGTGAGCGAAAACAAAGACCCACATTTGAGAATGACGGAGATCAGCTCCAGGTCAGAGGTGAGGTTCTTGATCCTGTCGAGGCTGGCCAGCGTGGAGATGGAGATGTACTGGTCGTTGTCCATCTGAGACTTCAGGTACAGATCGCTGCTGAGGTAACCTCTGAGGAGGAGGAGGAGCGGAGAGGAAGGTGAGGACCGCTGAACACGTTTCTGTTTGCTTATTCAATAATTACAGCTGTCGATGGCATGGTTCCAGATGTTACCTGGTCAGGCAGGACTCCAGAGCTCTGCTCAGTTCCTCTCGGATTTCATCTGGAAACACAGCAAATCGAGGTGCTTTTATTCTGGCAGAGGGAGAAGTGTTGCTGCCACTTCTAACCAACCGTTACCTGTAACAGGAGGCTCCTCGATGACCGCAGGAGCTTCACATGTTTGTGTCTCCTGCTCCGCTGTGCTTAGATCAGCTCCCGTCAGACCAGTATTCCCCTCAAACTCCGGCACAAATCCTAACAACAGAATTATTAGGACAAGAATCAGGCTAAACAGACAGCGGTCTGATGATGATGATGAGGTGAGGGGAGCCCCAGCCGACCTTCTCCATGGTTCAGGTTGTCGGGGAGCTGCAGCCACGGCTGCTCGGGCTGCTGGTAATCGGGGTCGGTCCAGACTTCAGCTTCAGGGTTCAGACACGGAGCAGCAGCAGCTTCCTGGAGCAAAAACACACAAGTTTAACCCGGCTGGACAGGAAGCTAAAAGACATTCAGACTTTCTAATTAGTGTGGAGATTTAAACAGATCTGAGCAGACATTAAAAAATGTTAGAAGTAGTTTGAATGGCTCCGGGGTCTTTGAGGATGATGACCTCCAACCACATTAGTCGTAGTCGAGGCACCGTCGCTCGAGTCCAAGTCAAGTCGTTATCACCTGAGAGCAAGTCAAAGATACAGAGGGACAAAATTTATTTGGCAGCCACCGATTGTGGAAGTTGTCCCACTTATAAAGAAAAGAGAGGTCTGTAAGCATCTACAAACAAGCAGTAGTTCTGGCCCTAACAGACCTGTTACTTCTTCTTTAAGAAGCTTTTCTATCCGCCACTCGTTACCTGTAATTATGGCACCTGTTTCAACTCGTTATCTGTATAAAAGACACCTGTCCACATTGAAGATGAAACATGGCTGGATCTTCCAAGCATGACAATGATCCCAAACACATCGCCGGGGCAACGAAGGAGTGGCTACGTAAAAAGCATTTCAAGGTCCTGGAGTGGCCTAGCCAGTCTCCAGACCTCAATCAAATAGAGAATCTGTGGAGGGAGTTGAAAGTCTGTGTTGCCTAGCAACAGCCCCAAAACATCACAACTCGAGAGAAGATCTGCATGAAGGAATGGACCAAAATACCAGCAACAGTGTGTGCAAACCTGGTGAAGACCTACAGGAGACCTTTGACCTCTGTCATTGCTAACCAAGGTTACTTCACAAAGGTTTGAAATAAACTTTTATTTACCAAATACTTATTTTTTGCACCAATATACAAGTAAATTCTTTAAAAATCATACAAAGTGATTTCCTTTATTATTAAGGACAGAAGGGGGAGAGAATTGGGAAGAAGACATGCGTCCACAAGGACGGGACTCGAACCCGGGACGACGAGGACTGAGGCATCTGTACATGGGTCGTCCGCCCTAACCACTACGCCACACCACGCCCCTTTCCTGCAGTTTTATTTCTACGTTGTCTCTCACAGCTGAAGTGTAGCTATGATGAAAACTACAGACCTCTCTCATCTTTGCAAGTGGGAAAACTTGCACAATCGGTGGCGGCAAAATACTTTTTTGCCCCACTGTAAGTGAGTAGGGTGTAGATTTTAAGACTATAAAGGCTATAATGGCCGTAAAACATGTATTTTTTATTTTTTTATTGTACTCAACGCTGTCAACGCCCCCACGCTATCACCAAGATGACAGCATTTGCTAAATAATAAAACATGCTTAAAATAAACGTGAAAACAACAAATAATGTCACCTGAACACTAACAGGGACTTTGGAAACTTTTTTGCTCTGTTGTTGTTTAATGTTTTTATTTTATATAAACTTTAGTTCATCTTTTATTGGATATATATTATTAGAGTTCATTCTTTATTCTCTGTAGAGAACTTTGGTCAGGGGGAATTAGCTTTTGATGGATTCATTTATCATGATTTAAGCAGATTTGGAGTCAAGTCTCCGACCGATCCTGAACGGACCTGGTCAATGACACCAGGCCAAGCTGCGCTCAGTTCAGGTTCATCATGTAAAAAACAGCGTCGTGTACGCTTCAAGGACCGGTGTGTGATTCATGATTGAAGGTGTTTTCCTTCCAGGCTGCAGCTTTTCCAAACATCCTGAAACATCTACACTGCAAAAAACTATTTTCAAGAAAGTAAAAATCCTTTGTTTATGGACATTTTTTCTTATTTTTTAAAATATATTGTGTTATTTCAAGAAATATTTTCAAGACATTATTTGTTCCATTGGCAGATTTTGTAGCTTATTACAAGCATATATATATATATATATATATATATATATATATATATATATATATATATATATATATTTATGTATAGTTGTTTTTTGGCTAGTTTCTGGCGTGGCCTTGTTCCCAGTGTAGAGCAATGAGCAGAGCTGTAACATGTGAGGGTCAGACTTACAGCCTGAGAGCAGCTGGTGTGCCAGTCCCACACACAGGAGCCCTGAGGCGTGGCCGTGCTGTAGGGAAAGGCTCCCAGCAGAGCCATGGAGGGCTGCAGCTCTGACACCAAGGCCGGGATCTGCTCCTCATCATCGCCCTTCATCCTCTGGGCCTCACACGCCCCCTGAGCCAGACCGTCGGGGTTCTCCTCCTGACTCAGCCTGATCCAGGGGTGGGGGTACAGGCGGCATGCGGAGGACCCTGCCAGGTCTCCGAGCAGCTCTGACACCATGTCCCTGATCCCTCCGTCCTCTTCCTCCTCCTCTTCCGCCTCCTCAGCAGCTGGGAGTTCCCGATTCAGGAAGTGAATCTCATAAGACGGAGTGGAGGCGTAGACGTCGATCTGATCTGGGTCCACTGGGACCGAGGCGTGACTCTCCTGAGTGTCGTCGACGGCGATGAGCTTCGGGGTTTGGGAGGAATCGGGAAGGGAACGCTGGTTTGTGTCTGGAGCTTCTGGGTGGAGGAAGGAGTCCGATGTTTGAGGGAGCTCAGAGGAGACGGACGCTTCAGGGCGAGGGCTGGAGGACGCCGTCTCCGTTGCTTCGTTCTCAGACGAGCGGTGTGAGGAAGAAGAGGAGGACGGATCTTCAGGGCTCTGAGGACATGTGTCCATAATGTCCCAGAATCCTTTGCTCCTGTCTACAGGTGAAGGGTTTGGTTCTTCAAAGCAGAACGCTGCGTTAGCGTCTCTGGTTCTAAACGTTGGCTCTTTGGGTTCCTGCAGAGAAAACGGGGTGTCCGGTAGCAGGGTGGGGGGGTGACTGGGTGGTGTAGGGCTCGTTTTACCATCCTGGATTCTGCAGAGACCCTCTGTCTGACTAATCCGATTGGTCGGCTCCTCTTCTTCCTCCTGCTGGTGGATGAAGGTGAGGTTCAACTCAGGAGTTTCCGTTCCTGCTGTAGAGTTCTGGTTCTGCTGCTCTGCTCTAAACCCGGACGGATCACAGCTCAGTTCCACCTCCTCCTTCTTAAAGAGGATATGTTCTTCTGCCTGGACGCCGTGCTCCTTAATCTGATAGCTGTCCAGCGTGGATGCCTGAGGGTCCTCGCTGCTGATCTGAGTGTCACCTTGTTGAACAGCTGCAGCATGTTGCTTCAAAGCTTCTTCCTTCTCCAGAGACGAGCTGGGAGTCGGTTTGTCAGCATGTGGCTGCACAGAAACCACTTCCTCATCATGTGACCGGCTGGTAGCCGTCGTAGCCTCCGATTGGCTGGAGAGGAGAGGACTCAGCGTGATGAGAGGAGCGGCTGGCCCAGCCATGTGTTCCAGCTCCTCTGCTTCTATGGAGCAGATCCTGTAAAAGTGACGGTTTGTTGCTTCCAGCTGTGGGGCCTGATGCACACCGTGTTGGGCCCTGGGGGCCGGGTTCTCCAGGATCTTCTGCTGGACCAGACTCTGGGTGGACACCTCCATGTAAGGAGGCGTCTCAGCAGCCATTGTTCCTGCGTTAAAGTGTGCGTTTGTCTCGCTGCTGGACAGAACCGCCTCGATCCAAGCGTCGCCGTCCTTATCCTGCCGCCGCTCCTCCTCCAGACGTGCAAGGCGGGCCACGGCCGCGGCGTGCCTCCTGACCCGCTCCGTCACCGCGCTGTCGAGCCCGTCGTGGAGCGGCGCCGATAACAGAACGCTCCTCTCGGTCCGCGGCTCGGGGCTGAGCTCCTTACTAAAGCAGCAGCCCATCTTCTCCAGCCTGGAGGGAGAGTAAAACAGAGGTCTGCTATGGCCGCACTCACCAAGAGCCTAAACAACATGAGAGTAAGATCACCGGCTGCTCGGCCACATGTAAGATCACCGGCTGCTCGGCCACATGGGGAGAGAGGAAAGAGGAGCGACCCCCCCCACCCCCCCCAATCCCAGAATAGATGAAGTCAGGGGCTCACATGTCGCTGCCACTCAGCACAGGGCGGCTTTGTGTGAGAATCAGAGGTCCCCCCCCCACCCCCCCCCCCCCGAAACCGTCCCTACTGAACTGTTATCTGAAGTTCTAGCAGCAGCTGGAGTTTCCTTTAAAAACCACAAGAACCGTGTAATAGTTAAGTGGAGGGAAAACTGTTGTTTCTACTTGTTTGCAATAAAACCTGAGGAACGTGGCGTGAGTTGGCGTTGCGCCCCCCAGAGGCGATCCTCGGTACAACCACCGGGTCCTCTAGGCTTTTCTTCACCAGACTGAGATGGTCTAGACTTTGACTAGGCCATTGTTTGATCTAAACCATCCATGGGTGGATGTTTAGGGTGGTTGTACTGCTGGAAGGTGAGCCTTCACCCAAGCCTCGGGTCTGCTGCAGCTCCAGCCATCTTCCAGTTAGGTTCCCCACAGCATGATGCTGCCAACGCCATGATATCCTGTGGGCATGGGGTGTTCAGGGTGACGTTAAGTATTATCTTTCCTCCATACATTTTGCACTTTGTAGGCAAAGGCAAAAAGGCCAGATTTGTTGAGTCCAAAGCAAAGCAGACAACAGATCTTCCCACCTGAGCTGAGGTTCTCTGCAGCTCCTCCAGAGTTCTGATTAAAGCTCTCCTGTCAGTCTAGGTGGACGTTTATGTCATGGTGGGTCTCCAGTTGTTCCATCCTCTCGCCATGTCCAGGTGATGGATAGAACAGAGCTCTGGGATGCTGTTGTAGAACCGAGCCCTGCTTTAAACTGAACCAGAACCTCCCCCCTGACCTCTGATCCCTGACCTGTCTGCTGGGTTCCTCGGTCTCCATGATACTGAACCTCTGGGGCCAGAAACAGAACAGCTGCATTTATTCTGAGATTAAATCACCCACAGAAGAACTCATCAGATGACTGGATTTATTCAGGGGTATTCGAATAAATGGAGTTTAAACAAACACCGCATTTGCTTTATTCATGAAAAATATATAATGTTCCTCCCACTTCACAACTCTGCATTACTTTGTGTTGGTCGTTCACAACAAACCCCATTAAAACACATTGAAGCATAGGTTTTCATTCGCTTTATGGACCCTGTGGTCAGAAGAAGGAAACTCGAGTTTATCTCCCACATGAGCACCGGGGGGACCAAGAGAACCGACCGCCCGTGTTTCTGTGGGTTTCCATTAGGCATTTAAGAAAAAATTGATACGCAGATATATCGCGAATTTTTATGTCACAATATTGCATCGATATTCAAAAGCAGCGTGTTGATTGTATTATTTTTCTTTTTTAGAATTTGAATGGAACCATTAAATTTTTCTTGTAAAATTAAAAGTATGACGATACATATCGTATTCCTAGTTTGCAGCAGGAATCTAAACATTTACCTGGTAAACGCAGTAGTAACCAGGAACCAGCTCCCCCAGTGTGAGCTGCACCGATAGATCCGCCGGATAGAACGGATTCACTTCTGACGTCATGGAGGACGTCGGGTCGATGCGACGAGTGCTGCTGCTGGTGATGGTCACCACGGCGACTGTTGGGGTGGGAGGGGACAGAGAAGTGGAAGTGAGTCACAGCACCAGCTTGTAAGATGGAAACAACAGCAGTTAGATAACTCAGCATGATCCACTATCAATACTTTTTACTTTTATTATCAAGTATCTCTACTCTTACTTGAGTAAAATGTCTCTCTACCTTCTGCGAGTAAGTTCACTGAATGAAGAACAAACATGTTCCAACCCAAAATCCACCAAACAAGACACAGAGTTTATGTAGGAGTGAGACCTCTTGTTTTCGTTCTAATGCTATTCTCTGTCTGCTGAGGAGATCAAACGGAAATGAACTACTCTATTAGTTTCAGAAGTTTTACATTCGAAAAAAAAAATATTTGTAAAAGTGTTTCTTCTGCTTAAAATAATTAATTTGTATTATTTGTTTCAAAATATAAAATTTAATATTTTTGTCTGTCTGATGACATCTTTTAAAAATATTTAACTAGTGGTGGGCGATATAGGTAGAGATTTTGACGATACCTGCATTACGCGATTGCGCATTTTGATGATGTCATCAAGCAGTCATCGAGGAAGGATAAATACTGATGTTCAGTGTTCAAATATACACTACATATTGCAAGTTTAAAATGTGTTGCTTTCCATTTAACAGAGAAAAAAACCTATTGGACTTAAAGCATTTTTATTTCAAACATGTGCAGGTTGATTTTTGTGCGGTATTAAATGTATAAATGAGTAACCAGCAAAGCGGACAATTTTGAACTATGTGTTTTAAAAAAAAACACAAAAAAAAAACATTTAGCTTTTAATTTGTTTAAAATATCTTCATCTTTTTGTTTTGAGAAATTTTTGTGTTGCATTTTTTGGGAAAAGCGATTTTAATATTTCTTAAATGCATTTCTTTGCGCAATAAAGTTCCTTAAATGGCATTCTAAACTTTTTTTGAAGTTGTTGTTCTGCTGCAATGTAAGTGGAAAGTGAGAATGTTCATAAACAGTCATTTTGACATATAAAGAAAAGAATATATCGCAATAGATATCGTTACCGCACACACTTTAGATTATATCACAATATAGTTTTAAGGCCATATCGCACAGGCCTATATTTAACCAGATGTTCTGAGCAGTTAGTCAGTACTAAAGTCGCCTTTTTACCCTTTTTACTCTTAATTGAGCCACTTTGCACTTTTACTTGAGTAAAAATATATTAAAGTAGTGCTACTTTCACAGGAGTACACATTTTGGGTACTCTACCCACCTCTGCTCGTTTCCTACCAGAAATCTGACAGGGGTGTTTTCACCCACAATATCATCACACAAACCTAAAGTTAGCTGGCTAAATGACATCTAAAAACCATAAAAATGGAACAGGAGACTGTGTAAAATAACTGCTCACAAATCTACTATCACTACTGTAAATATAACTGACTTTTAACGGCGCGCCACTTTCAAGCTAGTTGATTTTTTTCTTTCTTCTTCTTTTTTTACTTTAACACGTTTTAAACATGTTACCTGTTAAAATACAGACCAATCCCCAACATATTGATGTTTTTAGGTATTAATATTGACCATTGGTGTGGTTTGATAGCCTCTTCTGTTCACCATTTGCGGTCAATTATTCGCCGACTTAACGTCTGCGCGGCTAACGGTCCTTCGACAAGCCGACGCTAGTTTTTTTGCGCCGCTTAGCTCGGAGGAAAGCGGCTCGGCTCGGTTCGGTTCGGGGTTTCATCTTCAGAAACTCACCTGGATCCTCCTTCGCCCTCCTCCGCGGGCCGAAGTCGCGCCGGGTTTACAGGTTTTCTCGCACCGTGTTCGTGGCAGTGGGACTTTTCTTTGTGATGGCTTCCATCAAAGCGTCAACCGTCGGCACACGGCTGCTCATGCCTGAACTCTACAGTTGCCATGGTAACGGGACCGCCTGAAAAGCTTCGCAGTCAATGATAGAGCGCGCGCGAACACTCACCTTTATGTATATTATATTATATTATATTATATTATATTATATTATATTATATTATATTATATTATATTATATTATATTATATTATATTATATTATATTATATTATATTATATTATATTATATTATATTATATTATATTATATTATATTATATTATTAGTTCGGTTTCCCGGTTCAGAAATACTTTATTTGTTCCAAAGGGAAATTAAATGTTGTCGTAACTCATATCATGTATCTTCAAAGAGTCGTGAATGGTAATGCTGTGGCCTGGAAGGATCTCCAGTAGCAGTCAGTCTTGCAAACAATGTTTTGAGGCCTCTGACTGAAGAGTGTTGCTGTATGACAGCCTCATGACCATCATCATGACTCGTGCTTGGTCAGAATGAGGAAGAGTATCTGATGTTAATTATTAAGATGAGTTATTAATCTGAGTTTGTTATAACTGGATATTAAATAGGCTTGTTTATGTTGCAAAGTGCCTTGAGATGACCGTTGGGAATTGGTGCTATATTAATAAACTAAACTGAACAAAGTGGAAACTGCAATTTTAGATAAAATAAATTCCTGACATGTTTGGGTTTGTTTATTATTCTCATCCTCTTGATCAAAATTATACCACGTTTTACTTGAGACAAGCGATTTTTACATGAATTTAGCTTTATTTTAGCTCTCATACATGACATATTTTAACATTACATCATGACAAAACACAAAAAGAAAAACTTTTTTTTAACTTCAAAATAATACAACGGTGTGCTTTCAGGATGATAAACACCAATGGCTGAGTGAACCAGTCCAACACAAATCAGGAGTTTTTACTGCAGTCTCTGTTGCATCCAGTCGGTCTGCTCCTATAACTTCTGACCTCAGTGTGAACGCCGCGCAGGCCCGGGCCGATCAGGAGTACATGCTCCAGTAGACGGTGTTGAAGAGCAGGTAGGACAGAGGGAAGGCCAAGCGTGAGTACGAGTCGATCATGTAGCTGTTGTTCACCAGCAGGTCCACGTTTTCCCGCACGGAGCGCTGCCGACGCAGCCGGGTCCCCTCCCGGGGCCGCGGGTCCGAGTTCTGGCTCGGAGTGGTCAGGGGCTCGGTGGTCAGGGTGGGCGCCATCCGAGGGAAGGTGGTCAGCTCGATGTCGTTGTCATGGAAACAGCCATCAAAGGCCATGGCCTGGCTGGCGTTGAAGGTGGAGGGGATCTGACAGCGTGAAAGATGGGAAAATTCATTTATTTCATCTAATTAGGATAATGTTTCTGGAATAACTAATTATATGACATGAAACTATCAGCTACTTTATTTGTCTTTATTTTTAGTTTTTTATTAGGTTTTAGTTTTTTCAGTGAATGAGATTATTTCAGTAGGCTATATTCCACTATAGCTAATTTTTACCATAGGAAATACATCATATTTCTAATAATATTAATAATAATCATCATTTAATCTTTTTCAAAATTTAATACCTTAAAATGATGATGATAATAATACATGTAATTTATTATTATTATTATTATTATTATTATTGTTATTATTATTATTACTATTATTATTATTATTATAATTCTTATTATTAATAATAATAATAAGAAGAAAATTTCTTTTATCATTAATTTATTACAAACTAAAAATATTTTAAACATTATTTACAGTTATTTTTTCTAGAAAAAAATACTTAATATCTTACTAAGAATAATGTATTATTTACTACAAATATGATCCTTTTACCATAACTAAACATTAACAGTAGGATTTTAAAACAAATGTAAAAAAAAATGCATTTATTGTATTTATTTGTTTATTTAACAGGGACATTGCAATCCAACACAGTGCAGAACAAGTCGCAACATGATGTGATGCTTTAGAGTATATTGCATATGCTAATTTTCAACTTTTGTCCCCGGTGTAATGTGGTTATAAGGAGGATGACGGAAAGAATCTCAGCATCTCCACATCACAGTGAGAAACTCTACAGCACTTTTTCTCTTTGAATGTTCTTGCTGGTAATTTTAGCTGTTAATGGTTCAAAGTGAGATGGAAAACAAACATATGACGCTATAGCAAAACCGAATATTCGGTTTTATGTTCAAAATCAAAACTAATGTAAAATCTTTTGACACCCGTTTGAAAAAGCTCCAAGTTTGGAGACTTAATTAGTTTTCTCAAATTAAAATAAACTTTTTATTTGTAATTTTTTTAATACGAACAGTTTTTTGTGTTTTTTTTTTTGGGAGGCGGTGGTGGTGGGGTAGGGGGAGGTTTGCATTTCTTTATTTCATTAAACACTGGTTATATTTTCCAGTAATGTAATTTATGATTGCTACACAACTGATTACACTGTAATGTCACAGTTTTACCAGAAGAATCTTTTTTTGTTTGTTTGTTTGATTGTTTGATATAAAACAGCAGCATCTTCGTCCTGACCTTCCCCCTCCTCATCTTCCTCATCTCCTCCAGGGTGGTGCAGTAGTTCACGGCAGCGTATTCGATCACAGACAGGAAGACAAAGAGGAAGCTGGTCCACAGGTAGATGTCCACAGCTTTCACGTACGACACCTGCAAAGTAAAAACAAGCCGGATTTTATTCCCATCCTCACTTTCATTCTAACTTTTATCACATGTTCTTTAGTTAAGAACTGATAATACTTTGAGCTGAAAGCCAGCTCCCTTGTGGCAGTGATAGAAACATCTGAAAAAGGATTGAGTTCTAACCAAAACCTTTTAAAGAGGACAAGATTCAAGGATTATTGTTGAATTATGAACGTGTAATGTTATATATTACTTTATCTGGTGATTATCTTCTTTGCATTTATCTATCTCGTTCATTTCTTTAGAAAACTAAGACTGAAAGCTCTGACCCTTAGAGCAACACGTGACATCCTAGAACCCATCCAGAGAGTCTGTCTGCATGGAGGAGTCCGAACCTAGCCGTTACCTTACCTGAGGCATGGATGAGGACACTCCGGTGATGATGGTGGACATGGTGAGGACAGTGGTCATACCTGCAAGGGGACACAAAGCAAACACAGTTCTGTTAGAGACATTACTTTATATACCGAGGTTTTCGCACAATTCAGACATGGGGCGCTGTTTGAATTGAAGTAAGGAAAGGAAGAAGAGTTTGAACAATGTTTATGCTGCTGTTTGTAACGGTATGTAGTGCTTTTAGAATATATCTTCTTCTGATTCTGATTCTGAAATCATTAATGTCTCAGGATAACAGATAAAACCCTAAATAGCTGCCAACAACAACAGCAGTTTAGCCATTTTAAAAAGTAATGAAACCAATAACTAGATCACTTCTCGTTAATGTAAGGACGTTTTTGTGCTAATAATATAAGATTTCCCCCAATAGGGTAATAAACTACGTTATTTGGTGGCTATGATGTTATTACACCATTGTTTGGTTCCTGAATTCTCACACATTACTTTAAGGCATCTAACTGCCAAATAGACGTCACAATAATTAATCAAATTATATTTTTCCTTAAAGGAAACTAGGAATTTACAAACCTAATCAAATATTATAATCAGAACAAATAGCTGGATAAATAAACAAATAAAGAAAGAAAGAAATCACCTACGACATCCACTGTGGCTATATTTCCATGAGCAAACTGTTCAATAATGCAATGTAACTACGGTAATAACCAGCTAATAACGTTACAACTTGTTACATTATTGTTGTTAAGGAGTGTAAATAAAATTATATAGTGTTTCTGGCAAACTATCGTTCTATCATTAGTATGAAACCTTTAATCCATCCTTACCAAGTTATTACCTTATTGGGTTTAATCACTTGTAAAATGGACCATTATTAAATTATCGGTCGATCCACTTTTCTGATATCTCGTCTGAATCGAACCTTCAGCCAGATGATTCAGAGACTATGAGGGTAAAACTAGCTGGATTTAATCTTAATTTACTGCATCAATCACTTCACTGAGCCAGAAAGTCTTCAGTTCTAAGATTTGTATTAATTTGATCCTTTACTTTTCTCCATATGTAAAACTTTTAGGGCACTGAAGTATAAAGTATGTTTGACTGAGAGATGATGAAAGCGTTACTGAAAGAGATTTAATGTGATGAGGTAAACACCAAAAAAACGTCACGTTGGTCCTGGAATACTTCAGATCTTAGATACACCCAATGAATAGAGACGAGGCTGCACTGTAACATCCTTATTATGACAGGGAATGCATGAAAGAAGCAGCCACGCCCTAACGGAGGTCAAAGAAAAAGGATCGTGCACGCGTTACCGAGAGACACTCGGGCGGGAACGGCTCTCCTGTCGATCCAGAAGGACACCCAGGAGAGGACGACCATCAGCATGGTGGGGAAGTACGTCTGCAGCATGAAGAAGAAGATGTGGCGCCGCAGGATGAAGTTTATGAAGAGCCGGTTGTACCAACCTGCGGACACAGAGAACCGGTTTGGAAAATGTCTTTAAGTACAGAAATGTCCTCCTCTGGGGATTATTCGGCAATATAAGCCTTCATAGGTTTACATGCAAGTGAAAATTCTGAACATTGCACAAAATCTTCAGTCCATCATTAAGGAATTACAAAAAAAATATTCACAGGTTGATGTTTGACCCTATTGTCTTATTTACTGTATCTCTAGAAAAGAACAGAAGTGAATCACTTAAAAGATATCAATAAAAAGAAGAAAAACCTCCTTAACAATAGTTTGTCTTTCCCTCTTGGGTTGAGATCAGTGAGATGCTTCTTGTATCCATTTACCAACAACTAACATCATCTTAAAGAAAGTTTTCTCCACTCTTCACTTCCAGCTGTACCTCAAGGTATCAAGATCTGGGCTTTGACTAGACCCAGGACTTCTAACTTCTTAGTTCTCAGCTGTTCCTTGTTGGATCTACTGGAATGTTTTGGGTCATTGTCATGTTGCAGGGTCCAGTTCTGGTTCAGCTTTAATGTTTTCAGTGGACACTCTCATGTTTTCCTCAAACCCCTTCTGAGATGCCGTTGTATTCATGGTGGATTCTGTTATGGTGAGCTGGTCAAGTCCTGCTGCAAAATGTTGCAAAGTATCACCCAACTATCACACCTCTCTCTCCATCCGTCCGTCCATCCATCCATCCACAGGCAGGGTAGACGCTGGACAGGTCTCCAGTCCATCACAGAGGAGGTTTTGTTCGAACAATGCTATGTTCGCTTTGCATGTCCTCCATTCTTGTGTCCAAATAGCCCATTTTCTGACTCACCTGTTTAAAGCACAGGACTCCAGAAGCTCAGGCCTTTGTCTACTTTCTCTATGACAAACCTTAGTCTGGTCTTCATCTTTTTCTTGGACAGTAAACATCTCCTCCTTGCACAACTCCCATAAACGTAAAACCTTGGCAGCATGTTTCAGATAGTGCATGCATGGACTTTCAGAGTCTGCTGTAGGTCCCGTGATGATCCTTTAGGGGCAAATTCAGAAACCTTTCAGCCTGATTTCGGATGGGTAACTTGCTTGGACACCCAGACCTGGACATGCTTGGCAGATGTTTTGAATTTTCTCCACTTGTAAATTATTTTTCTGGAAACGGCTGATTTCAAGTTGTTTTGGCACTTCTTTAAATTCTTTACCAGACTCACAAATTGCTACAGTCTTCTTCCTGAAGGCCTCAGACGGCTCTTTGGATCTCCTCATCGTATTCACTGTCACCAACCTCAACATCTGAGGTTTAAACAGGATAAACCTCGGTCATAATGCGGAGTAATGATGTTCTCATCATGTCCACCTGATGCAACACACACACACACGTGTAATTTTAGCCATATTAAGCGGGAATACATGTGGGGGTCTCCTACTTTATTCCTCAACAGAAATCGTTGTAATCACATTTTGCAGAAAGTCGTATTTGTTTGGTTTGATTGCATTGTTGTTAAAAAGGAGTTTAAATATCCAACTGTTTTATCATAAGAGGTACCCATCCCAGTTTTTACACCTGTGCTGCTGTAGAAGGCGAGGCCGCTGGAGGCGTGGAAGTGTTCGATGAAGAACTGGGACAAGACGATCTCATCCGTCCTCAGGGAGTCGTTCCCGTTCTTCCAGTACAGCATCAGGTCGTTCTCATTATAAGCATCTGGAGAGGCGGAAACAGAGGGAGACGAATAAGAGGAAACTGGTTGTTTTCATAAAGCTCCTACAGTCACTGTCTTACATCATAGTTTGAGCACATAAACGCATCAGGGTGTTATTGATTCGCCTCTTACAGCTCTCCAGCTCCAGCGAACAGTTCTGAGTGTCCAGAGGAAAACTGCTGAAGTCCATGGAGCAGAGAGCCGTTACTGTGACCCTGAAACACAAACATTTCACAACAGAAATTACTTAGGTGTTAAATTTTACATTTAGGGTTTTCAGCATAGGTGAGGTTCTCAAGATGTTCCCTAGTGGGGGCATGCATGAAGATTAAAAAGTGTAAGACCTAAAGGACAGCCTTGTGGAACTCCATATTTCACTTAGTTATTTGTCCTCGCATTCCATCAGTCTCTTTTAGGCTTTGGAGCTAAATGTCAAGCAGTTCTTTGGAGCCAAGCAAAAATAAATCAGTTTCAACATCAACGCTTGAGGGCTTCTGACCTTGACACAAATCGCTTGAAGATCCCAGAGAAACAGTATCTTGTTTTTTTGTTCATGCATGCATATTCAAATCCCATATTAAACAGGTTTCTAGGATTTCCTTCTTTCACCTCCGGAATATTGCTAAAATTAGAAACATCCTGTCCAGGAGTGATGCTGAGAAACTAGTCCATGCATTTGTTACCTCAAGGCTGGACTACTGTAATTCTTTACCATCAGGAAGTCCACAAAATGCCATTAAAAGCCTTCAGTTGATCCAAAATGCGGCAGCAAGAGTTCTGATGAATATTAAAAAGAGAGATCACATTTCTCCTGTTTTAGCTTCCCTTCATTTGCTCCCTGTTAAATCCAGAATAGAATTTAAGATCCTTCTTCTTACATACAAAGCCCTTAATAATCAGCTCCATCATACATCAGAGATCTGATTGTTCCATATGTTCTTAACAGAGCACTTCGCTCTCAGACTGCAGGTTTACTTGTAGTTCCTAGGATTTCTAAAAGTAGAATGGGAGGCAGATCTTTTAGTTATCAGGCTCCTCTCCTGTGGAACCAGCTCCCAGCTTTAGTCCGTGAGGCAGACACTCTGTTTACTTTTAAGGCCAGGCTTAAAACTTTCCTTTTTGATAAAGCTTATAGTTAGAGTGGCTAAGGTCATCCTGAGCTATCTCTGTAGTTATGCTGCTATAGGCTTAGACTGCTGGAGGACAGACTTACCAATTTTCTTCAATCTGCTACTTTTCTCTCCTACTACTCTCCAGTTGCATTATTTGCTGTTATTTCATCTTTTGACTTTGTTTTCTCTCAGTGTTTTTCTCTCCATAGAAGCTACACCTGGTCTGGTATCCTGCTTGGCTGCAATGCCCTGTTGGATGGGGGCCATCGATTCCCATGTCATGTTATCAACTTTTTACCTTCCTTAATATAGAAAGTACTCTTATATCAGATCTTCTGTTATTTCTGTGTCTCTGCTCTGTCTTCTCAAACCCCCAGACGGTCGTGGCAGATGGCCGCTCCTACTGAGCCTGGTTCTGTTGGAGGTTTCTTCCTGTTAAAGGGGAGTTTTTCCTCTCCACTGTCGCTACATTCTTGCTCAGTATGAGGGATTGCTGAAGGATTGCTGTGGTTGGAGTCTGCATCAACGGGGCCCAACCTCAAGTCAATGACTCGATGCAATCTGCTGGGATTCTTTAAGTAGAAAACAAACTCTTTAAACTGATTGGAATGTTTTTATGTTTGTATTAAATGACTTTCTTGTAAAGTGCCTTGGAATGAAACATCTATGGTGAATCCGCGCTATATAAATCAACTGAATAGAAAGTTGAATTGAATTGTATTCTGTTCATTACATAATGAAACTTAAGGCTATTTTCACTTGATCTTTGGCTTAAATAAACTGAAAAATGTTAGTTATTTAAAAAAAAATCTCTTAACAATGATACTTCCCGCATCATTATTTATTATATTTATGTTTTTAGTATAAAATACATTTTAGAAAATAGATTTGGTAATGTTACCAAGTTTAGTCTTTTTTCAGCTTGAAGTTAAAGGTGTAGATCTAAACCAGGGAAAATTTAATCCATTGGAAGTTTGATCAAAAACACTGTAAACATCAGTTCTGCAAAGCCAATAACGTTTTTTTATTTTTTTTAGTGTGTTGATCTACTCTTGGTTTCCTTGGCAAAATTGAGGATATCTCTTGAATAAAAAGAAGCAAACCCGGTTGATGTAAAGTCATAAAAATACACAGAATCACATTTATAACAAATAAAATATACAAATGTAAAACCAAATGAATAAAATAAGTACATTTATTAAATACATTTGCATTGATATAGTACAGAAGGAGCTGAATTCCTTCATGTAAAACACCTCTCACAGCAAAATGAAATACATTTAGAGAAATACCAGCAGAGGGAGCTGTTTCACCTGATAAACCTGAATTTCCTTTAAATGTATGATTTTTCAAATAAAGATTGTGGATATTTTGGTTTAAATTTAGGATTGATATGACGTTGTCATGTCCGGCCTCATCCCCGATCTGTACCTGACGCTGTAGAGGATGTTTCCGTCGGGGTAAACCCGGAGCATGATGTTCTCCATGGTGGTGTCGTGGATGAAGGAGCGCTTGGAGTGGACGAAGAAGACGTCAGGGACCCAGATCTTCTTCACCAGTCGGGAATCGAACGTCCGGCTCTGGTTTGTTAGGGATGGAAACGACAGCCGCTCGTCCTTCCAGTAGTGACGCAGGTACAGAGTCATGGTGAAGTCCTAAAGGATGCAGACACAGGCTGTAAAATACAGTTTCATATTCCTTTACTTTTACTATCAGTTAAACGAAACAACAAGCACCGGACAGCTGCTGCTAATATATTTTTATTTCTGTTCCAATATCTTGATTTTCTTCGTGGGTTTCCTGTATCTTTGAAAGTGGGAAAAAGATAACATTTTGTGGAGGAATTAAAAAATATATGCTGATATTACGTCATCACAGAACATATGCCACCAGTACCACTTTACATCAGCAGGGGGCAGAGTTGTCCCATTTAGTTGAGTTGAAAACTAAAAATTCCTAAAATACGTGATGAAATTGTTCCGATCTAGTTTACTCTTACAGAAATGTAAATCTAATGTAATCAGACATTTGCTAAATATGAAAATAATGTGCGGAAAACTTAAATAAACCTTATTTCTGACTTTTCTGATATATTTTCTATATTTATCAAACATTTTTATAAATCTTAGGACTTCTTAAACAGTTCCTTTTCAAAGGTGGAATGACTTGGTTTGTCCTGATTTTTCTAAGCAGAGTACTAATTTGTAATTTTGACCAAACAGCTCAACCTTTTTCCCGTCTGACCATAAAACGTTTTTGTAGAAGGCCTTATTACTTTCACATGTCGAAGTCGTACTTCCCATAATTTCCAAGTGTTTTATAAATACGTAACTATTAATTGCTTAATAGGAGGATCCTTTGCTATGATGGGAAAGCTTATGTAAAAATGTTGCTGAAAAACACCAATGTGTAAAGGTTGCAAAAAATAGAGGGAGAAAACTACGACTTTCCTTTAAATCGTCACCTTTTTCAGCATCTTAGCAACTTATTTAGCAATATTAATGGCTTGAAAAGAGTTATATGATGTTCTCTGAACTGGGTGTCTCTTCCAGTTCCAGTTCAGGCAACCATGACGACACCTTCCTCTGCATCATTCATCTCAGCCGTGAAGAGGAACATGTGAGTAGGTGATGAGCTGAGTTCAAAGCTGAACCCTTGAGGGGGTCACAAACCAGGCAGAGGGAAGCAGCAGGGAGCGCCTCCAAACTATTATTTCTCTTTTCATGGACAACAATGGAGCAGCCAATAAATCCACTTTCACAGAACATATTTATACAAACAAACTTCAGAAGATTCTTACCTCTTATGGTTGTAAATGAACGTGCTTATAAGGATGTTTTGATTATTTCAGATAAATGACATTGCTTTTAAACTGCAGCTCTCAGTGTTGGAGGGCTTCTCATACGGTTACAGGAAAACTCACCATGTTGACCTCGGAGATGCTGTCAATGCTCTCCACCTGGACGTCGATGCCCACAGGGATGGCTGAAGCTGAAACAATAGCAGAACGTTCAAAAACTGCCTCTGAAAATGCGGCGTGAATCAGATTAAATTTAACGGGTCTGCTGAGTCGAACGTGAGTTGGTTACTTACTAACCAACAATTATTCATCTTGATAATCACTAAAAATCAATCCACTCCTAAAAAAGAAAATAAATCGTCTTTGCTTTTGTGTTGAACAGTTTTGGTTGTTTCAGGAGTACAAAGCAATAATTATGAGAACAATAAAGTTACTAACCTCAGTAAACATCAGTTACCTTAAGCAACCGTGAGCTTTAGCAGCTCCTACTTTTACTCTAAGCTTAAGTTAGCTTAGCTAACTGTAAACTGTGAAGCTTTTAGCCTAAATATGTCCTAGGCTGAATTATTGTTAGTTTTAGTAGCTTTATGCTTAAGTAGGCATTAGCTTGATAGCTTGAGTAGCTTTTAACACAAGAATCAATTAGCTCCCATATCTTTTGTGACTATTAGCTTGAGTAGTTTCTATCCTTAGGTTCAGTAATTGTCAGCTATCTGTAACCTTATTTAACTGTTAGTTTAAGTGTCTCAGTTCTCTACAATGACTGTTGGACTACCTTGCTATTTGATTTATTAGTTGTTCGCCTTGCTTATGTAGGCTAGGTATGTGTTAGCTTAAACAACAATTAGCTTTGACTGTTGTTAGCGTGATAAACTCTTAACTTAAGTAGGTGTTATGGTGTGTTCTCTTTGTTCGTAGGAATCAGAGTTTTTATTTCCTAGTTAAAGATATGACAAGTTTACTATTACTATAAGTTTGCTATTCAATATGGCTGACGCATACACAGAATGTATTGAAAAGTTGCTTGTTTAAACTATTTATTGGATACTTCTGATTGCCAGATTCAACAACTGCTTGAGTAATTTTTATCCCAAGTAGGTTGTAGCTCAAATTTCTTATTTAGTTTAGATAACTGTTAGCTTGACTCCCCCAAGAAGAATGTGATACCTGTAACTACTCAAAATGACCTCATATGTAAAATAAAGTATACTCTTTTTGCATGTATGCCTAAATCCTTACCTTGAAATTTAAGTTTAAATTTGCTCTTTTTGCAGATCAGGTCTTCATCTTATTCTCACATTATCAACAGTAGGATAACAGTTTTGCGTGGCACTGTAAACAGATTTGGATAAAAGTTCCCTGATTTGATTGGTACTGAAAAGTCAGGCACTCAGTCATGCAGTTCCTTAATCCAAAACTCTGTTCTGGCCTGTAAAGCTCATTTTATTCTGTGACATCCTTTGTCTTTACCACCAGCTCTCTCCATCTAACATCTGCCCTAAGCCCCTCCCTGCCCTCCTCTGTCCGCCTCATTAGCAGATTAAATATGTATAAACCTGATTTAAGCACAAACAGAGCAGAAAAAGCTAAACAGCACAAATCCCAGAGAAAAAAAAAAACAACAACAACAAAAAGAGTGGTCACAGCTACTCTCTGTTTCTGCTTTGCCCCCACAAAGTAATCAGGATATCTGATGTTTGGTTTTAGGGATGTCAGCCCACCGCAATGCCAGCTCTTAACTCTTGTTCTCGTTTGGAAATTTACTCAGCTAATTTTGGGATCTGTTTTCTGCTGTGGCTTTAAGACAAAACAAATGAACACCCTCCTTTCAACACAAACATTTACTACAGATTTAAACTCATAAATCATCACTGTTATGGGGACACAATGTGAAAAGGCAAACAGGAAGTGAAATCCACTGGAGGAAAACAAACTGATACCGCTGTCAGACTCTGTCCCTGTTTTCATGATTGGTCTTGATCTAAATAGTAATAAAAAGGTTGAATAAGGAGCAGGTAATGAAGCATTTATAAAAGTACTCGTTGCAGAAACAGTAGAACAGCAGCAGGACATGTAAGTAGAAGTTATCCTGGTATTAAAATCTCCTGCGGACGTTAGTGTAGAACTTTAAGATAACCACAGCTGGATCATTTCTTAGTGATCATTGTTCATCAGTCTATTTTAAATAAATCAGCCTGGAGAATTACCCAATCAGACAGTTAGCTCACATGTTTTAGATAGTGTATATTTATTCGATTTAATTCAAATATACTTTATATATTTTAATTAAATATGACAGCCTCATGACCACTATGACATGCTGACAGCTCAATATCCAGCCAGCAGAGACGAAATTCCAAAGTAACATGTCCAGGATGACACCATCAGTTGTTGGCGAGCACTGCTAATCCACATCATTTGCTTTTGCCACTCATCTTTAAATCTCTGCCTGGACGTGTGGTTAGAAGGATGTTGGAGTAGGGGATATGATCCTTGCCTATTATGATGGATGGAAGAGATGGTTTAAACTTCCTCTTTCTCTCTCTGCCCCTGATCTGCATCCACGAAGCCTCCTTTTCAACTCCTTGAATTGTCAGACTATAAAAGGTAGTTTTTAAAGCACTATAAATTGTTGTTTATAAACATTCCATTGATATTAAGAGTATTGAGTGATCACTTATGAATTTAAGATCCTTCTTCTTACATACAAAGCCCTTAATAATCAAGCTCCATCATCCATCAGAGATCTAATTGTTCCATATGTTCCTAACAGAGCCCTTTATTCTCAGACTGCAGGTTTACTTGTAGTTCCTAGGATTTCTAAAAGTAGAATGGGAGGCAGATCTTTTAGTTATCAGGCTCCTCTCCTGTGGAACCAGCTCCCAGCTTTAGTCCGTGAGGCAGACACTCTGTTTACTTTTAAGGCCAGGCTTAAAACTTTCCTTTTTGATAAAGCTTATAGTTAGAGTGGCTAAGGTCATCCTGAGCTATCTCTGTCGTTATGCTGCTATAGGCTTAGACTGCTGGAGGACAGACTGACCACTTTTCTTCACTCTGCTACTTTTTTCTCCTACTACTCTCCAGTTGTATTACAGTACATTCTGTTATTTCGACTGTTAACTTTGTTTTCTCTCAGTGTTTTTCTCTCCATAGAAGATATACCTGGTCTGGTATCCTGCTTGGCTGCAATGCCCTGTTGGACGGGGGGCATCGACTGGGATGATCCTCCCAGTAACTGAACATCCACTGTGTCCTGTTATCAACTTTTTACTTTCTGTAACATAGAAAGTTCTCTTATATCAGATCTTCTGTTCCTTCTGTGTTTCTGCTCTGTCTTCTCAAACCCCCAGACGGTCGTGGCAGATGGCCGCTCCTACTGAGCCTGGTTCTGGTTCTGGTTCTGTTGGAGGTTTCTTCCTGTTAAAGGGGAGTTTTTCCTCTCCACCGTCGCTACATGCTTGCTCAGTATGAGGGATTGCTGAAGGATTGCTGTGGTTGGAAAGTCTGCCCAACCTCACGCCAATGACTGACGCAATCTGCTGGGATTCCTTAAATAGGAAACTTTTTAACTGATTGGAATGTTTGTATAAATGTATTGAAATGACTTCTTGTTAAGTGCCTTGAGATGACATGTGTTGTGAATTGGCGCTATATAAATAAACTGAATTGAATTGAATTATGAAGCATCAATAAAAATAAAAAAAATATCCAGAGGGATTATAATGTAGGATCCCGGCCTATGTGTCTGGGTCAATATACTGTACAAAATAATGTGTTAACCGTAAACCCTGTGTTCCTCGGCTGGACCAGATCTACCGTGGTTCAGATTCAACAAAAAGTGCCGAAATCAACCTTAATTGAACTTCCACAAAATCTCCAAAATCCGAAAATGGGTTTGACTGATTCTGCCATTAGTGTGGAGTATTAGTTTTTAAACTAGATCAGATTAAAGCTGCTCAAGTTAGTGGAAAATAGGTGGAATCGCCTATTAGCCATTTCCCGAGTCGGAGTACAATTGGAAGCCAACTTCAGCTTCGTATCACCCTGTTTATGCGGGTCTGAGAGACCTCGCCATTCTATTCATAAACACTTATCACAGATGGCTTTAATGTTATATATGTTTGTTATATATGTTTGTAATGATGAGTTTGTAGAACGGTTTAAAGTTGTAATCTGCTCTGAATATCTGACGTACCCGAGCAGGATCACAGCATCATTCTCAGGTCCATTAGTGCCAAGCATTGTGAGGATTCTTCGGTTTGTTAACAACAGCGCCCCCTGCTGAACGGGCATAGGCATTACTATGGGTGGGCAATACATCGATTACATCGATTTATTGAATTGTACTATTTATGAAGATTGAATTTTTAGAATATCGAGAAAAAAATATTCACCGATGCACCTCTTGGGTTTCCATAGTTCAAAGTGATGTCTGCCCGCCCAAGACCTTCCATCTTGTTTTACAGCGTAGATTTTTTGGGAATTTGAATTCAGCTTCAACTTCAAGAAGGGATGATTGAAGTAAAAGCACGTTTAAAAGAATATTTTTTGTCATTTGTAATTTCTTTTTAAGAAGAGAAAAGGAGGAAAATAGATTCATATCAAAAATTTGGCACTAAAACATTTTTTTATTTTTAAATCCATATCGCACAGCCGTATACTCCTGTAATTTTTGGGAAACAGTTGTATAATGTTCAATGACATGCTCAGCTTTTAAATCTTTAAGTCAAAAACAACCTTCTAAAATCAAATAGTGCGAGGGAATGTTAAATATTGACAAAAATAGAGATTTGTTTTATATTGTGACATATATTGATATAGACTGATATGAAATTGTTTATTGTGATATAATTTTTTTCCCGTATTGCCCAGCCCAACGCATTACCCACAAGTTACAGAATGTTTTGCTTCACTTTAAGCACGACAAATGAAGCAAAAGGAGGAGCGCTCAGAAAAGCAGGTGTAACTTGTAAAGCAGTTTTCTTGACTCTTTATCCAGTTGCGTTCACTGACTGAAAATGTGATAACATGCTGTGTGACTTGAACCTCACAGTTACAAGGCACAAATACTTTTGCACCAAAAATACTTCCATAAAAAACAATCAATAAATTTTATTTCTGTAGTCAAATAGCGGAGTGGAAGATTGCTGACATCCTCTGAGTGACCGCTGGGATGTCAGCGGGTCACATTCCGGCTCCTCCCTTGATGGGTCGCAGGGAGAATAGCCAAGCTGAGGTTTCTGAGAGCACGTTGATTTGGGCTGAACGTTAGCAGACCCACCACACAATAAACTGTTTATTTACTGACAGCTGGGCTTTGCGCCCGGGAGACCATTAAATGGAACGGACGGAACCGTCCCCGCAGCCTCAACCCGGACAACACGGACTGCTTCCTCCTCTCCTCGCGGTCTGTTAGAGGGAGTTCAAGGCCAAAGCCAGAGTGTTTTACCTGCGGGAGGAGCATCCAGAATCAGAACCATCTGATATTTGGTTGGATCTTCTATAAGTGCTTTAGAAGGTGAAACAAAACACTGGTTCTGCTGTTCAGGCAACAAAATCCTTCAGACATGATTTATTAAGAGATGTTTTCATGCTGTGAACAAATCTCCTCTCAGAGAACAAAGTGCTCAGTAGCATGCATGCACGAGCTGCTCTTTGCTTTATTTTGAGAGCAATTCTACTTTTTCGGTGCCAGTTTTTCTACTTGTAAAAACGTATCAAAGTCTAAACATATCTGGAAGCCAAGACTTTATTCACTACCGAGTTAAATCTAGAATAACAGAGGACCTAAATTAGATTAGCAAAACAAAACACACAAGATGCAAAAAGCAGAAAGATCCAGATCTGAAATAATGAACTGCAAGCTGGCTGGTCTTGATAAGCAGGATCTGACAACAGACAAGAGAAACAGAGGGCTTGGAATACTGGGAGGGGTGATTAGCTGAGTGGAAACAGCAACCAGGTGAAGACGAATCCAAAGGACCTGAAGGCATCTAATGAATATGACAAAAGAGCTGGAGGTTAATCAGACGTAGAGGAAAACCACAACTAGACCAAAATACATGAGAATGAAAATGTTCTAAACAGAAATAAAAAACAAATAAAACATCAACCAAACCGAATTAAACTAAGAGATACTATAACATTACCAGAATATTACTTCAGCTGCTAAATCAGATGACCTCATATATCCAAACCTGCACCCAAAAAACAAAGAAGAGTTTCCTCTTAGTTCACATTGGAAATAAAACAGTTCATGTTCCCCTCCATGACAGCAAGGTTCTCAGCTCATGTGGCTGCAGAATAAGCCCAAATCAACACCCCTCCACCACCGTGCTTGATAGCAGGCACATAGGGTTGTTTGGTTTGGTTTTGCTCAAACATGGAAACATGGTGATGTGCGTTCTGGTCTAAACGTCTCCACTTTGGTCCCGTCTGTCTAGAGGAAGTCATTTCATGCCGATGTAACCTTAGAGACCTAAACCATGCTTCATATTGTTGCTAGACAGAAAATGTGTGTTCAGTCCTTTTGTCCTGCCACATACTTTAAAACTAATCATGCTAACTGAGCTCTGGAGCTCTTGTTTATTTCTCTCATTTGTCTGAACGTTGCATCAGGACATCCACTGCTTCTATGATTATCTTAAACGTTTTCCACTGAAGACTAACCTTTCTAATTGTAGAACGTGTGATGATCCACTAGTGTTTCCCTTATTAGTTCATTGCTCTGTTTTCTTTATTGTGGTTAGGCCATGTTTTATCAGTTCGTTCCATTGCGTTTAGCTTCTTACTTATTATTCTGTTCAGATTGTAGAATTGAGATTCTTTTAGTTTATTCTCTAGTTAGCTAGTTCAACTCCTTTTGTGTTTTCTGTGTTAATTAGTCACCCTCCCTCAGTCTCCCTGGTCTTGCTCTGCTACAGCTGTTCTACATTCCCCTTATTAGGCTCACCTGGATCCTGTCATTCTCTATCCTTGCCTCAGTACATAAGCTCTCTGGTTTTCTGTCCATTCTCCATGTTTTGTTCACTCTTTTTCCCAAGGTCTTGTCTGCATTTTGGTCCTGCCCTGAACTCACAAAACATGACGGAATGATGGCCATCAGATAGTTCTTCCTGGATTGCTTTTTAAGGTCATTGCTGATATCTTTCCACATCTGCATGCTCCAGGACAGCAAACTTCTTTGTATTAAACAGCAGCACCTTGGAAGCCTTTTCATGCACTTATCCTTACGTATTTCCTTGTCGTACAGCCGTCACAGGTCTTTATATATGCTTTTCATCACAGACAACCTTTCACAAATCCAAACTGAAACGAAAGACTGTTTTTCTGAATCACTGTCACATTCTCGTAGACTCAAAGACACCTGATTACGGCTCTGCAAATCTGAGCTTTGTAAGTTGGATTAAGCACGGATATCATCCCTCTGGGCCAGGAGGGAAAATAAGAGACGTGGAGCAAAAACAGCGCTGAGGGTCACGAGTCAGAGGTTTAGCGATGCTAAATCTGTTATGTCAAGCTGAATTATGTCATAGAAAGACCAGAGTACTAATACTAATATAATACTTTTATTTCCCTTCTGAAAAAGTTCCAAGTTCCTCTTCCAAACTACACTGCTGACCACACTTAAGGGAACAGCTGGTAAAGACGTGTTAAAAAGCCTGAGAGGACTGGGTGGACTGACCCACCCCACAACAAAAAGGTTTAAGGCTGTTAAATTACCCCCAAGTTACAAAAGTGGAAACGCGCTGTGAAGAAGCACTAAGTTCCTCTTTAACTGCACTGTATTAATTCTAGACTGTGGATTTATTGTGAACATGCTGTGTGGCAAAGTTAAAATGTTTGTTTGTTACCAGAAGGGTGTGTCCTCTGTGGCAGCCATCTTGTTGGAGCTAAAGAGATAGGCCGCGCCAAATCCGGCTCTTATAGGAAATCCTTGGTTATCAATGGGAGGAAAGTCAAATAAATGAAGAGAATAAATGACGTAAATTGTCTATGTTGTATCTATGTTTGCTATTTCATGATTAAAAATGGTCAATGGTGATGTGAGAGTGGAACTTGTTTTTTTTATTTATTAGAAGGCTGAGGTGATTGGCCAATCTGAATTGAGAAGGCGGGGTTTTAAGGGTGTATATAAAGGTGGACTGCTGGATGTGGGAGAGTCATGCATGGGTTGCCATTTTAAAAGTTGCTGCTTTCTTTGACCAGAAAAGAAAATAAGCTGGCTTCTTTTGCTGTTCAGTCAAGTCAGAGTGATTAATCCTTTTTCCACATTACACCTCTCTGCATGACACATGCCTTTTGTGACCCCACAAGGTCAACTGCTGAAAGAAATCCATCCATCGTCTTCCGCCTATCCAGGGTCGGGTCGCGGGTCCCCAGGCACTTGTTCCAGCTCCTCAGGGGGGGAATCCCAAGGCGTTTCAAGGCCAGCCGAGAAACATCGTCCTTCCAGCGTGTCCTGGGTCTTCCTCTGGGTCTCTTCCTGGTGACATGTTCTCCCACTTAAAAAGATGAGAGAGGCCTGTAATTTTCAGACAGTGGCTTGCAAAAGTATTCGGCCCCCTTGAACTTTTCCACATTTTGTCACATTACAACCACAAACATGAATCAGTTTTATTGGAATTCCAGGTGAAAGACCAATACAAAGTGGTGTACACGTGAGAAGTGGAACAAAACATACATGATTCCAAACATTTGTTTACAAATAAATAAGTGAAAAGTGGGGTGTGCGTAATTATTCAGCCCCCTGAGTCCAATCCTTTGTAGAACCACCTTTTGCTGCACTTCCAGCTGCCAGTCTTTAGGGTATGTCTCTACCAGCTTTGCACATCTACAGACTGAAATTCTTGCCCATTCTTCTTTGCAAAACAGCTCCAGCTCAGTCAGATTAGATGGACAGCGTTTGTGAACAGCAGTTTTCAGATCTTGCCACAGATTCTCGATTGGATTTAGATCTGGACATTGACTGGGCCGTTCTAACACATGGATATGTTTTGTTTTAAACCATTCCATTGTTGCCCTGGCTTTATGTTTAGGGTCGTTGTCCTGCTGGAAGGCGAACCTCCGCCCCAGTCTCAAGTCTTTTGCAGACTCCAAGAGGTTTTCTTCCAAGATTGCCCTGTATTTGGCTCCATCCATCTTCCCATCAACTCTGACCAGCTTCCCTGTCCCTGCTGAAGAGAAGCACCCCCAGAGCATGATGCTGCCACCACCATATTTGACAGTGGGGATGGTGTTTTCAGAGTGATGTGCAGTGTTAGTTTTCCGCCACACATAGCGTTTTGCATTTTGGTCTCATCTGACCAGAGCACCTTCTTCCACATGTTTGCTGTGTCCCCCACATGGCTTGTGGCAAACTGCAAACGGGACTTCTTATGGTTTTCTTTTAACAATGGCTTTCTTCTTGCCACTCTTCCATAAAGGCCAACTTTGTGCAGTCCACGACTAATAGTTGTCCTATGGACAGATTCCCCCACCTGAGCTGTAGATCTCTGCAGCTCATCCAGAGTCACCATGGGCCTCTTGGCTGCATTTCTGATCAGCGCTCTCCTTGTTCGGCCTGTGAGTTTAGGTGGACGGCCTTGTCTTGGTAGGTTTACAGTTGTGCCATACTCCTTCCATTTCTGAATGATCGCTTGAACAGCGCTCCGTGGGATGTTCAAGGCTTGGGAAATCTTTTTGTAGCCTAAGCCTGCTTTAAATTTCTCAATAACTTTATCCCTGACCTGTCTGGTGTGTTCTTTGGACTTCATGGTGTTGTTGCTCCCAACATTCTCTTAAACAACCTCTGAGGCCGTCACAGGGCAGCTGTATTTGTACTGACATTAGATTACACACAGGAGCCTCTATTTAGTCATTAGCACTCATCAGGCAATGTCTATGGGCAACTGACTGCACTCAGACCAAAGGGGGCTGAATAATTACGCACACCCCACTTTTCAGTTATTTATTTGTAAAAAATGTTTGGAATCATGTATGATTTTTGTTCCATTTCTCACGTGTACACCACTTTGTTTTGGTCTTTCACGTGGAATTCCAATAAAATTGATTCATGTTTGTGGTCTGTAATGTGACAAAATGTGGAAAAGATCAAGAGGGCCGAATACTTTTGCAAGCCACTGTAGGTATACCTCAGCTATGAGAGACAAAATGTGGAGAAAAAAAATCCAGAAAATCACATGGTTTGATTTTTAAAGAGTTTATTTGCAAATTAGGGTGGAAAACAAGTATTTGGTCACCTGCAAGCAAGATTTCTGACTCACAGACCTGTAACTATAAGAGGCTCCTCTGTCCTCCACTCGTTACCTGTATTAATGGCACCTGTTTGAACTTGTTATCAGTATAAAAGACACCTGTCCCACAACTTCAAACAGTCACACTCCAAACTCCACTATGGCCAACACCAAAGAGCTGTCAAAGGACACCAGAAACAAATTTGTAGACCTGCACCAGGCTGGGAAGACTGAATCTGCAATAGGTAAGCAGCTTGGTGTGAAGAAATCAACTGTGGGAGCAATTATTACAAAATGGAAGGCATACAAGACCACTGATGATCTCCCTCGATCTGGGGCTCCATTCAAGATCTCACCCTGTGGGGTCAAAATGATCACAAAAACGGTGAACAGAAATCCCAGAACCACACAGGGGACCTAGTGAATGACCTGCAGAGAGCTGGGACCAAAGTAACGAAGGCTACCATCAGTAACAGACTACGCCGCCAGGGACTCAAATCCTGCAGTGCCAGACGGGTCCCCCTGCTTAAGCCAGCACATGTCCAGGCCCGTCTGAAGTTTGCTAGAGAGCATTTGGATGATCCACAAGAGGATTGGGAGAATGTCATATGGTCAGATGAAACCAAAATAGAACTTTTTGGTAAAAACTCTATTTGTCGTGTTTGGAGGAGAAAGAATGCAGAGCTGCATCCAAAGAACACCATACCTACTGTGAAGCACGGGGGTGGAAGCATCATGCTTTGGGGCTGTTTTTCTGCAAAGGGACCAGGACGACTGATCCGTGTAAAGGAAAGAATGAATGGGGGCCATGTATCGTGAGATTTTGAGTGAAAACCTCCTTCCATCAGCAAGGGCATTGAAGATGAAACGTGGCTGGGTCTTTCAGCATGACAATATTTCCAAACACATCGCCCTGGCAACGAAGGAGTGGCTTTGTAAGAAGCATTTCCAGGTCCTGGAGCGGCCTAGCCAGTCCCCGGATCTCAACCCTATAGAAGATCTTTGGAGGGAATTTAAGGTCTGTGTTGCCTAGCGACAGCCCCAAAACATCCCAGCTCTAGAGGAGATCTGCATGGAGCTCCGGACGTCACGTGACTCTCATAGCGAAGGCGCCATGTTGGCAGGCGTGAACGTCATCAATATGAACGTAGCCAGCTGTGATTTTACTCCGTGGGAGTTTACTCCCCATTTTAAAACAGAAGATATTATTGTCTATACCGGGAAATGAAAAAGATTAAACATGTCCGCCCCTTACCGTGCGCCTGGGATACTCTTTAAAACCTCAGAAGCTGTCAGGGTGACCTTTTACCGGACAGCGTTCATTAAGATCCGCATCGTAGCACATAGAACAATGCTGGATATAGAAACTCGCCCCAGAAGAATATGTGCAACAATAAAACGCCTTCTCTTTGCAACCCTTGCAGTTCTGTGTGGAGAAACTTCAACTTTAACTTACAGTTCAGAGTCCTGCAGCAGGGCTGGTGACCCGCATAAGGTTTTTACATCATAAAGATGTGAAATTACATTTCACGGGTCCGGGAGGACGTTTCTTTAATGCGGGCGGGTTGCGAGTGACAAATAATTGTTTTTAATATTTAGTTTAAGACTCCCAAAGAGGATTGTGTTGATATATTGTGATATGTGGAAAGAACATGCCAGAATATTCCTCCAACTTTGCGCTGACAGCGGATTATTCTCTCTATCTGCATCCAGCGCTGTTAGACAGACTTTACTGCAGCGGGATCTGCGATTCATGAACTGAGAACAAAGTTAAAACCAGGAACTCATTTCTGCATATTGATCTCTGCATCAAATAAATGTTAGTTTTCATAAATTTCATAAAAACCTCTCTCTGGCAGCGCAGGGTGCCTGGATAACGAGATCATTCCGCTGTCAGTTTTGCGCTGAATATTCTGGGATGCTCTCTCCATAAACATATCAATCAACACTGATTCTCTTTTAGAGTCTTAAACAAACAAAGATTACATAAATATTTTTTCACCCGCAGTAGCCTAAAGAAACTTCTGCCAGACCCTTGAAATTTAATTGATGTATTTTTTCATCTTTAAACAGATACCCGCAACATGCAGGACTCTGAGCCCTGAACGTGTTTGCAGGACGAGTCTTTAAACCTGGACATCCACTGCTAAGAAAGCTGCAACATCTTCACAGAAAGACAATATGAATGTATAAGAAAGTGGAATGGAGTGATTTAAATAACAGTCCGTTCAGAAACACTGATTGTGAAGAAATTGTGGTGGGAGCACAAGTGGATGTTAGAGTATTATACAATTTCCTGATCCATTTTCCCTCCTCCTACTGCGGAGCATCGCTTAAAGTGTATAAAAGTCTGGAGGGACATAAATGGACATAAATGGACACAATCGGGGTTTGTTATCGGGATCCAGATCTGGAATCTTCCTGCACAGGATTGCGTTGTTGTCACCAGGAGGGAGACCTGTCCTGATTTTAGTTACCATGAGCAACAGGCAGTAGCTTGGTTATGTCTGTGTGCAACATCTTGTGTGTTCATTAATCTCAGGAAATAATTAAAGTGTTTTTATTTCTAAAGGCATCATTGTGAAACAGAGAGCTGCTGTCAATTTGCATCACTTAATGATACAAGAGCAGTTATCAAACAAATGGTAATAAATCCGAATTAAAGGTGAATCACTCCCGAAGACTAAATGTTTCCCTGATCGCTGATCGCGCGTTTCATGGCAATGATCCATGTTTCTCTGCGTTCTGGATCCTTGGTGATCCTACAGAACAGGGGTCGGCAACCTTTCTTATGAAGAGTGCCATCTAAAGTTTCCTCAGAAGTCAAAGTGCCATATCAACTGTGCATTAACAATAAAGTCATTAACGCTGCTTATCAACAGTTACTCACTATAGATATAGAATTCAAATTCAAAAATACTTTATTGATCCCAGAGGGACATTAAGTGTTGTAGCTCATATAATTAATTATTTAAGGAGTTGTTGTAGATGATGATGGCTGTGGGCAGGAAGGATTTCCTGTAGCAGTCCGTGTTGCAGCGAAAATGAAGAAGCCTCTGACTGAAGACTCTGTTGTTGTATGACTGTCTCATGAAGGGGATGCTCAGGGTTGTCCATAGTTTTTTGATTTAATGAAGAATCCTTCATTCTATAAAATAACTTTATAGAATAATATTTGTTGACAGATGTTGGCAAAGGGCGAATCAGCTATTTTCAAAAATCACTTTTTTATCCATAACAAGAACACCATAACAACAACAAAATATCAGTAAGGGATAGTGCCGACGAGGCGTCCATTATCAAACATTAATGGGCTTCCGCGAAGTCCATCGATGTTTGATAATGGACGCCTCGAAGGGCATTATCCCGCTTATCCCATGGTCACTTACGAAAGAAAGAAGTATTTAATCAATTAAATATACTTTAATGTGTTTTAGAGTTAAAATTGTGAGGGTTTTTATTTTAAGTCGAGCGCACTATTTAATATCTCCCGTATACAGGCGTTGCCAAGCAACGTGGCCACAGCGAGCCGACCGCAGCAGTTGATGAGTGATGGGAAGTGAGATTGTCTTTACCTTACGTTACGTTACCATCCCAGTCTTCAAAGTTGTCAAACTCACCAAATAAGTTAAAAGAAATGATAAAATCACTCATGTTTTGTCTGTCTTGCTGTTGCGATGAGTCAACTGTGAAATAACGCTGAGTCTCCGTTGCCATGGTAACCGTCTAGCGTCTGAGCCAGCGCAATAATTTAGAACTGTAATCAGGCAATTTGACGGGACGCCTTTCCTAGGTGTACATTATCACTTATTAACCTACACCCTCCAGCCAATCAGAATCGAGTATTCACCCAGACCATGGTATAAATGGTATTAATGGTCTCACAAGGAGAAAAAGTCGCTTGAAACATCGCTTGAAAACACGGCCAGCTTTTGAACTAAAGCTTCCCATGTGCCTACAACAGTTTTTGTACTTTGTGTGGTGTGTAGTTATATCTGCAAGAAACAAAAGTTTTACAACCCACCTCTCATCTCTGAGTTCAGGATAGCTTTGCCCCTTTTGTGCCAGGAATGTTTTTACCACATCAAAACAATTCACATATCATTCCAGAACCTTTCCACAGCTAAGCCATGTAACAGCACCGTGGAGCGGGATGTCTTTGAATGACCTTTCCATCTCCTGGAGCAGAAACTGGAATTGGCAATCAGGCAAAGCAGAAGGCTTAACTATAAAGTTCACAGTTTTTGCTACTGTAGTAATGATATTATTATGATCTGAATTTGACATCTTGGCATAGAGGTTTTCTTGGTGTATCATACAGTGCAGTTTCATGATGGGATGGCCAACTTCTTCCTCAAGAAGAAAAGTAACAGCCCCTCTGTGTTTCCCAACAATAGCTGGCGCACCATCAGTCATCGCAGTGAAAATCTTTGTAATGTCAATGCCTCGCTCCTCAAAACACTCACCATGGCAATATCCTCACCCCACATTGTTTCAGGCATCGGAGTTAAGCAGAATAGTTCCTCTTGTAGCACTACATCACAGTACGTTACCATAACAGCCAAAAGCGGAATGTCATTGATGTAAACGGTTTCGTCCAAAGCTGCACTAAACACCTGGGCTTCTTTCAAACCAGCTGTTTCTTGGGCTCTGACATTGTCACCCATTTCCATTTCCTGTATGCGTCATTCCAGAGTTTTAGCCGGCACAGAAATGTCTTGTGTCCTTGATTGAATTGCATCCTTGTTTGGAAGCCCATTCAATAACAGCTCTGAGCTACAGAGAAACGCCTCCTTAAAGAATTCTCCGTCTGTAAACGGCATTCCATGTTTGCCGTTTAACACTGGAGGCCCGGCAAACTACACTTTATAGGCACAGGGCACATACAGCACGACTAGCTAGTAATGACCTCCTCAGCAGTAGGCCATGTGATTTTTAGCTAATTACAAGTTGAACCTGGCAGGTGGAGTTGTTAGCTAAGATACCGTCTTTAATTTAAAAAAGGTGCAACTGATTGGTCTGTGTGAGCTAATTTGAAATGTGGCTGGTGGCCAGGCCCTATATTTTTTTAAAATACACCTTCTCAGACGAATTCACTGCGTGGTGTGCCATCAGTTAACCCTTTGTGTGCCACGGGTGGCACTAGTGCCCAGGGTTGCTGACCCCTGCTATAGAACGTTTCTCCCTTATCTCTTCCGCGTCTGTTATGGCATCCTGGGGCAACAGGTATCCACCATGTTTACCGTTTCTAAGTTTGGATTAGCTGCAAATAACAACTGCGGGAGACTGCCTGCCACAATGCCGCCCAGTCGATTTGAACTGTTGCATGCTGGGAGAAGTGACGTCAACTCCCGGAGCTCTATGGAGGAATGGGCCGAAATACCAGCAACAGATTGTCAAAACCTCCGGAAGACTTACAGAAAACGTTTGACCTATGTCATTGCCAACAAAGGGTATATAGCAAAGTATTGAGATTAACTTTTGTTATTGACCAACTACTTATTTTCCACCATAATTTGCCAATAAATACTCAGACCATGTCATTTTCTGGATTCTTTTCCTCATTTTGTCTCTCATAGTTGAGGTATACCTTTGATGAAAGTTACAGGCCTCTCTCATCTTTTTAAGTGGGAGAACGTTTTACTTTTTTGATCAACTGTATATGGTGCGCTCCATTTGTTGTCGGAATTTGGAAAGTGGGAAAAATCATCCGGAACGGAAATTTGAGATGGAGATTTTTCTTGCTTTGACTTTGACTTTCAACATGGCCGTTCATGGACTCAACAACAGTAGGTTGTGTTGGAAACATGTTTATTTTACAGGACACACTTATAATAGTGCATCTAATATCAATGTTACATGTAGAACCTGCACCTCTAATGTATAGGAGGTACAACAATGACTACCTGGGCCTCACCATATTGAATCCCGAATCATCTGACTTCGTTAACCGGAACGCTGTTTACTCGTGTGTGACGTCAAACCCAGCTTCGCGTTCCGACTTCCGAGGTAAATGGAACGCACCAAAAGAATGATGGCAATATATTATTGGGAAGTGAGCTGAAGAATCACCACATTCACGTTGAATGGCTCCCATTCACTGCATGCAGATGAACCAATAGAAGGCAGGATTATTAGGATAGGATGTGAATGAGTGGGATTATTGGTGAAATTCAAAGATAATATAAATGAACATTAACAGACTGACTTGATCAATCAGTGTATTAATTGATTCAGTTTGGAAAAGTCATTAGCTCCGTTACTGGCAGCTATATCTGGCTGCTTGTAGAAGTTTCCACATGTTCCTTAAACCTCTCTCACCCTGGCCGTGCACCGTCTGTGCTTATTGACCTCCAACTAAAAATACCCTGCAGATTCATGGCTGAGTCCAGTTTTACATTTTTCCCATCGCATTGGGGTCACATTTAAAATCAAAGGCAAAACAATCTTAGTAGACCTGTTGTGTTCAACGTAAAAAGATCTTATTTTTAGAGGATTATTCTTACTACGGATCTGAAACAGCGGAAAGTTTTTTTTAAGTGTTCATTTTGTTGGTAAAAACATCCCTTAAAGTTTAACCTGGAATAAGAAGCTTATGTCATAAACACGTGCAAGAAATAGCATTAAATGTCACACTGAGTATTTTTGGTGTGTGGGCCGTCCCTTGAGGTGTCTGAGGAGAGAATGGTTTTAGATCTGCAGCTCCTCGTGTTTAACACAAACACACGGACGCTATAGGTTTATCTGAGGAAGAAAACGGCTGAGATTTAAATTACAGTGCGACGAAATGCCGCAGGGCTGTGGGGCAGACAGCGGTGTGGCTGTTGACCCCACCCTGAATGACGGGCAGGACCGCAGAGACTGAGAGAGCGTTTAAGGGAATAAAACGTTAAAATACACCTTCATCTTCTAGATTCAAAGGGATTAAAATCATGTCAGTGAATAAAATGTTTAAAAATGTCCAACTGCCAAAATCTAAGAATCAGTAAGGTTTATTTTCAACCTTGGAATGGAGTTAAATTCAAGATGAGATTATAGAGAGTAAAGGGAAGAAAATGTAATCAGGAAAAATATGACAGTATTGTCTTTGGTTCAAAAAGATCCTGTTTTTGCTACAGCTCGTCATAGATTGTACAAACACTGAAGGTTAAAAAAGGGCAAAGCGAAGGCCTACATTTGGATTCTCAGTGACAGTTTCCTTTAATTCATCCTTTTAATTTAAACTTTGTTCATACAGACAAAAACATTTATTTCTATAATAAACAATGAAGTGATTATGACCAAAGTAAATTAAAAAATAATGGTAAAAAATAAAGCACCGCTTGTGCCGCCATCTCAACTCAGACTACATTTCCTTGGCAGATCAGAAGAAAACCATCAATGAGCCCCACCATGACGACTCAGGTCTGGGTTGAAAGTTTCAGACAAAAGAGCATTAAAAAAGGAAGACCAATCAGAAAATGACGATAAAGACAAATATAACTAAAAATAACTTGCATCAGCCATATTATAAAAAGAAATGCAGTTAGAGACATAATATAATCAGATTTTAGAGGAAGAGTATTTTAGCTCAATCAGACACGGAAAATACAAAGTGTAATCAACTGTTTGTTCACTGTTAACTGGAATAGCTATAAATGTATGGAACCCCAAAATGCAAAAGAAAAAAAAAGAAAACCTTACGATAAAAATGTCTATGTGAATAAATAATAGACAAATATATAATGTAACAACAAAATTGTGAAAAAACGGAACTCATGTAAAATTCTTAGCTCATCAGTATTAAATATTTTTTCATTTTCCTGTAAAAATGTATTATTTTAAAACATCATTTAACTGTAATGTTTTCCCTAGTAATAGATTTCATATTGGAGCCATTTTTATTAAATTCCGTCGATTTTTCTTCCAACGAATCTTTTTCACAAAGTCAGCTTTTCTTTCATAATGGTGTTTTTTTCCCCCAGCGGCTGAATAATTCTCCCTTTAATTGTTTGTTTGTATCTACCAACAACCAAGTCTTCCTCCGCACAGAAACCATATCAGCAATATAACCGGTGGTTACATCAAACAGCACTAACGTTTTGAGGTGAAAATAAAATCTATTATTAGGATAAAATGAATAGCTAAATATTGTTTTTCACTAATAAATACATTTTTTAAAGGAAAATTAAGAATATTTCATACTAATGAGCTAAGAATTTTAAATGAATTCAGTTTTTTTTTTCACGATTTTGTTGTCTCATGGGGGGACTGTGGCTCAATAGATAGAGTAGTTGTCCTGCAATCAGAGGGTTACAGGTTCAATTCCATCTAACTCTTGTCACATGTCGATGTGCCCCAGGGCAAGGCACTTAACCCCAAGTTGCCTATAGAGCTCTGTAGTGCAAATGGGTACATGTGGCTCCAGTGTAAAGCACTTTGATGGGTCAGTATGACAAGAAGAGCACCATAAGTCCAGTCCATTGTGTAGGATTTATTTCCTTTATTTTGAGAACTTTGGCATTCTGTATAAATGCAGCTCAGTAATATTTGAAGTTATCTCAAGTAGCTGTTAAGTTGCTGTTTAAACCAAGTAGCTATTAACTTGATGTTTTATTAGCTTGAAAAACCAGTAGTTGATGTTAGCTTTTAGGGGTGAATAGCTGGAGTAGCTGTTAGCTCGGGTAGCAGTCAGTGTTGCCAACTTATTCCTAACGACTTTTCAGACCCCCTTAACGATTTTTGTTTTCCAAAAAGCGCCTAGCGACAAATCTAGCGACATTTCTGACCACCCTTAGCTACTTTCTGTGAAACTTTGTCGCTGATATTTCCTAGTTTAGAGACCCAGCTTGCTCCTTCCCGACGCTCAGAAAGGGAATGATCTGCACATGATCAGACTATGTCCACTGACCAATCATAAACCTTTTTCGGTTCATTTCACCCACTCACAAACGAAGTAGTTTGATAGTTAATGTTAATTCAAAAGTAAAAAATAAATCTGTATGTATATTAAACCGATCTTTCAACGAGAATTAAGGCAGAAGCTTGTCTGTATTGCTGCATCTCACACCTGTGGTGCATTTAAGGAACGTTCGAAATGTATGGTGAGTTCAAAAACGTAGGACATTTAAAACTTATGACAAAAAACCCCACTGAAAATAATATAAGCAATAAACTTCTGTTTAATGGCGGTTGGCAAGAAACATTTGATGCATGCTAAATATGCCCTACTTATTTTTACAAAGTACTAAAAAACAAACAAACAACAACAACAACTATATTCTCTCTATTAATTTCATATCTCAGCAAATGTATGTTTCAGAACTTTAATTTTTTTTAAAAGGTCTTTGATGTCCAGTTGCAATTTGATATCTTGTCAATTTTGTAGGCTACCAGGTTTCTCAACAGTCAGGCAAAATAATATAACATGTTCCACCATCTCTTCTTGAAGACAGAAGTCACATTTCCCTGTAGCATGTTTCCCCTGTTTAAATAATGTATTATTTAACCTGTATGATCAAATCCTAATCTAAATATAATTTTTTCCTCCTTTGTTTCAATCATCATCACATGATGACATCATCATTATGCAAATTAGCGTATGACATCATATGGCGACCTCTAGCGACTTTCTGGGGCAACTTCAGCTACTTTCTGTCGGAGACAGTTGGTAACACTGGCAGCAGTTAGCTTTAATGGCTAACAGCTTGGGTTGCAGTTAGCTTTAATGGCTAACAGCTTGGGTAGCATTTAGCTTTAATGGCTAACAGCTTGGGTAGCAGTTAGCTTTAATGGCTAACAGCTTGGGTAGCAGTTAGCTTAGGTAGCGTTTTGCTTGGTTGTTGTTGATGTTAGTAATAGATAGATTGTGAGGCAGTAAGTGGGTGTAGAACCTTCCACAACTGTTAGCTTAATTAATGAATACATTGATAGGTAGCTAGCTTGGATAGCTATTAGCTTTGATAATGAATTTTGATGGGCAGTTAGCCTTTCTTAGCAGTGCGCCTGAGAACTTGTTAGCTCGACTCTTCTATGACACGTTTGAACAGAGTTTTTCTAAACTGAAGCCATTTTGACTGATGTAAACCCCGAGTAGAGATTCACCGTTGTGAAACTGGAAAGGTTTACTTTCAGATTAACATAACAACACCTCTCCATTTTCACATGAGACAGTAAATATCTTGTTGCTTTTGTTTTATTCAAAAAGTGTTTGTATTATCGTTTTTGCTTTATTCCTGCTGGTGTTTTCCTTGATTCTCTTAACTGAATGCTTCTTCTACATCACATGTGTCAAAGTCAAGGCCCGGGGGCCAAATCCGGCCTGCCACAGCCATTTATGTGGCCCTCTAAACTCTAGAGGAACATATAAATAGAACATTTCAGTTTTATTTATGTGCACCTAAACACTATTTTATCGGTCAAATCAAATCAGTGTTTATTTGAAAAGTCCTAAATCACATCACTGTGAAAAGATGTTCAGTATTATTTGATTTTAAAAGGTACTCAATGAATGCGGAGACAGATATTTGTTAATATTTTAACAGTTTGTTAAAAATTGTTTTATCAATACTCTCTGCCACAACCGGCCCTTTAAGGACATTCATGATTTTGATGTGGCCCAAAATAACTTTGAGTTTGACACCCCTGTTCTACATCACACAAGATACTGACGGCTCATAGTTAGTCCTCATATTCCCACTTATTAGAACAAAAGCCATCCATGTAGGGATAAAGGTTATTCAACATCATAGGTTAGTATAGGAAATGGGACTCGTTGGAAATGTCCTAAGTTTCCAAAGTCTTCTAGCGTTAGTGCAAAGGCTGTAACAGATTTAAATATATTGGTATGATAGTTTTTAGTACACTAACACAATTTTCATGTAACAAAATGTAGTAATATATGTTGTATTTATATTTGTACATGCATGCATTGTTCTGCGATGGTCATTGTTGCAGATGACCTTTTGTTTCCCACCCCTCCATCTGGAATATAATCCAGACTAATGCTCACGAATCCCCCCGACTCACACCGCACACGCACGCACGCACGCACGCACGCACGCACGCACGCACACACAGCAGCTTCCAATCACATCTGAGTGAGCTCACTGCTGTTTCCCAAACTGCGTTGACACTCATACACTTGTGCCGTCACACAATGCTGATATATCTGGGTCAGGGCTGCTGATTTTTGGATTGACACATCCGTTGTCTAAGTGACCCAGTGTCCATCATCAAAGCACGGGCATCGTCAGCGTGGGAGTGATTTCCTCTGTGTGAGTGAGTGGATTAAATCATAAGGGATCAGGGATGAAACGAGGAAAGCTATTGTATGTTAAACTACAGGTCTGCTTTCTGTTTCTGACCTCCAAAGCCCGGTCTCATGGCGAAGTCGTGCTCCTCGATCCTCAGCAGTTGTTCACTCTTTATTAGCAGCGTTTTGGTGCTGTCCTGTCTCTTCAGCTTGTAATCGATGCGTCTGCAAATGAACAACAGAAAGCTGAGTGATTAGCTCTAGTTTGGGCTGTAATTGCAGGTTATATCAGAGACAACACAGTTTGTGGTTTTCCTCTCACTCCTCACCTCCAGCTCGCTGTCATTCGGCCACAACCATAAACCTAACAACAGGCGTGTTGAGGTTTTATGGATAAACAACATTTATGCTCACAAAGGCAATAACTCATGTTTTCTTTGTTTTACAACATTTTGTTGCAGGTCTGACATGAACCAGAGGGCAAAAACACTTGTCAGAGACAAAAAGTGGAACAATTCTAATAAACCAAATTAATAAATTACACAGATTTATGTTTCAGGTCAAAATAAATCAAAATCTGTTCAGCTTTTAACTTAAGAGAGGACCTGAGCCTCACAACTACAGGCTTAGCTGAGTGTATTTGAGCATTAATGACTTAAAAGCAAACACACGTGCAACCATGCAGTGCACAGGTGAACAAACAGCATTAAAAACAGCAAAGGCCATCTTTTCTGAGAGATAAAGAGCTTTGTTAATGCATTCAAACGTATCCACCCGTTTATTTTAAAGAAAAGACGACAGGAGGACACCTCTGCTTTTAGTAGAATAAGTGTTTAAACACATTTATGTCTGAAAAATACTAACTGGGACGGCAGTTGCTAGCCTTTGTGCAAACATAAAGAAAATGTTCACAACAAATCTGTACGAGTATATATAAAACTACAGCCCAGCCTCTACCAGCTCCAATAATGTTTCTCAGTTGTTCATATGGGTAACAAATTATAGTAACGTAAATAACACATTTCTTAAAAACAGCAGCAAGTGAAGATCTTCATGTTTCTTTTGGTGGAAGTAAATCTTTCTTACAGCCAGCAGCAGATTTTATCAGCTATTTTAGACAATTTGGTCCTCAAAAAGATGGAAGTCCTGATAATCAGAGAGGAACAGATGAGGGCAGCGTAGCTGCAACTGTCAGCAGCTGCAATCAGCCGTTTCAATTTCAGTAGCACAACTCTGAACACACACACATGGATGTCATGCGCTGAAGAACCAGTCGGAAGTCTGCTCCTTTATTACATTATTTATAAGGAAAAAAAGTTTGTTTTAGTTTAGAGATTAATCCTGTGCAGCTCTGGAGGGATTCCTCTAATTGTAACTGGTCCACATTGGATTTATTATAACTAGTATTTAGGATATGAATTTGACCTGTTTCTATTGTAATGTATTTTGAAATGATATTTAGTGTGAATGAATTTATATAATTCTGGTCAGATATACAGGTGCATCTCAATAAATGAAAATATTACTTAAAAGTTTATACAATACAGTCATTAAATTCAAAAAGTAAAACCTACAGTGTATATTATACAAATTTACATAGTCAAATAATACAAGTGTTTATTACAGCTAATGAAACCCTGAAATTCAAGCTTAAAAAGAAGCTGTGCTTGCAAAGTGCTGTATTTAACATATTGATGGAAAATTGAGTGGAAGGAAAATGTGTGTGAGAAAAAAGGATGCACATGCAGCAGGGATAACTACAGCCTTGTGAAGCAAAGCCCATTTAAGAGTTCAGGAGAGATTCACAGGGGAAGGACTGCAGCTGGGGTAAGAGGATCAAGAGTAACCCCTCCATTCCACCGGACGCGTAAGCGGCGCGTTACAGCAGCAGCACGTTTCACTTTCGTATTCTGCTGCTTGGCCTTTTCCACCGGATGCGTATGAGGCGCATAGCAGCAGGGAAGCAGCTGTCACCGAGAGCACGAAATCAGGCAAGATTAGCAAAATCATGCGTGGTTTCGTCAGTAAACACAACAACCATAGACATATATAAACGTCTATGACAATAATAACCAGGAAAAGACAACAACATGGCTCCAAAAGGTTGGTGTTTTATGTTATGTCCGTTTTATATTCGCCAATAAGTTTATGTTATGTCAGGGAATATTCAAAATCGCTCATTTGTGTGATGACAAACAAATGAGACCCTCCCGCGAGGTACTGACTTCTCACCGGGCCGCACAGGTAGGGACATTTTTTTAAGTAAAGCAACCGCAAAGCAGCACGTTTCTTTTATTTTGAAAATTTCCGGTGCCGAGCCGTATATTTCCTGTCTCCCCTATCCAAAATGTAGAAATTTACGTGTTTCAGAGGCGTGCTGCGTAGAAAATAGGACTGCTGCGTATATCTAGAAAAGTGCTGCGACATGTCGCTCCTCAGACGCGGCAGACTCGCGCTGCTTTCGCCTCCGGTGGAAAGGGTTCTATTGACTACACTGGTGGCTAACAACCGCGTATGACGTGCTGCTCCTGTAACGTGCTGCTTACGCGTCTGGTGGAAAGGAGGGGTTATGGAGTATTGTCAAATGGAAAATCAGAGACGCCAAAACCAACAATGAAGATGAGCTGAAGGCTGCTATCAAAGCAACCTGAGCTTCCTGACGACCTAAGCAGAACCATAGGTTGATCGCATCCATGAAACACTGCATCGATGCAGTGTTTCATGCTAATGGAGCCCGCTAGGTTCCATTTTAGATCAAACTAGTATATAGAAAACTCTTATAGTAATATGAAATTTATATTAGAAATGAGTCTGCTCTCTGCATAAATGAACATTAGAAACACAAGAAACGCTCAACCACATAAGTGTTAACAATTAGATGATGCACAAGTTAAGGTACATACTTTGTGCACAATGCCACAAAGGTCTACCTTTTTGGTTTGAATGGATCTTCTTTACTAATAACTGCTTTATAAAGCAGAACCATGAACTATATCAAAGGGGAAAGTTGAATGAATGAGTCTCTACTGTTGTGTTGGAGAATTTTTTCTTTTTACCCCTGAATTTCTTTCCAAACTTCAGGGGGAAAGCTGTGTGTTGGAGGAAAATCTCCGCGTCCTCAGGAGGTTGATTTCACTGTGATTCTGTGTTCATTTACTCTACTTCTGGCAGACTGCTGCAGAATCAGCTCTGAAAAGACCAGAATGTGGAAACAAGTCCTATTTCTCAATAATCACCTGTCATTAACTGCTCTGCGTAGTACATCTGACCCCACTGAGAAGCTCGGATCCACCCTACACAGCAGTCCTCATGTAAATTGCTGCCGTCTCGACCCAGATGGCTTTCAGACACTTAATAACCAAAACCCAAATTTAATTTTTTCCAGTCGCGCTGTAGTTCCTGCTCCCACAGATTGCATGACTTTCAAACACCAGAGGATTGGCTCTGATATTTTATAGATCAGGGTAATACTGTAATCTCAGTGCTGCAACACGCCCTTTAACCACAGAAAAAAACAAAGCGCTTACAGATATTTTCCAATTGAATCAAGTGACAACTCCGTTATCAGCTGTAAGAGTAGTAAAAGGCGACTTTTTTTACATTAACTCAATTGTGTTGAAGTGTGTATGTGTGTGAAGTAATAAGTAATCCCACATAGAGCCATTATGGTTACAGATTCCTGTGTTTGCAAAAGTGCGTCATGTTTTGCCTTTTTTTTTGCAACACTTTTAATCTATTCAAAATTTTTATCTTTGACTTTAAAACTGGGAAAGTTATCCATAAATCATGTTGGAAAATGTTCCTGAATATTCATAAAAAATGAGAAAATGTAGATTCAGAAAGCTTTATACTGTGGAGGAGATATAAAACGTACAGTAGGAGTGGTAGAAACTACTACTACTCTACTTTTTCAAGAAAAGAAATACAGTTTTCAATTTAAACATTCCTGAAACAACTTATTATATATTATAAAAAGACGCCTTCTATATCTCTGCAAAATGCATCACATAAGGAGCAAGATTATCGGAATACAAAATAAAATGTCCTCTAATTTAACATGAAAGCCAGTATAGCAGCTAGGTAATATTAACAAAGCTAAGTTTGAATAGTCTTTCTGACCATTTAACCTGATTTTCATTCAAATATCCTTTTAAAATAATCTCATGGCACAATTTCCATCTGTTTTTTAAAGGAGTTATTTTCAAAAACTCAGACATCTAAATAACTAGCATATACATGACAGCTAATGTCTAGCATGAAGTCAAAGCTCAACTACTGAAATATTGATTACATTTAAACACAAATAAGCCAGAAATGAATTGAAATACCTTTTTTTTTTTTTAAGGGGGGACTTTAAGTTAGTTACAAGCTACTTAGCTCGCTGAGATTTGTCATCTTAAACTAAGCTAATATGACCAAACCAAGATGAGTTTTGAAATAATTTGCAATTTTCAACTGTAGTGTGTAGAAACTGGAAAGAATATTGGCAAATTTGTGCTAATATCTATTTTCATTTTCATCTGTTCCTGCATTGATAAATTAAACACATTCACAAAAAAGTTGGGCAGATGCATTTTAAAGGAAATAAAAAGACATTTGTAGTATACTTGAAGTTCATTTAATCAAGTAGCCTCTACTTCTTTACACTGAATTGGAACTTTAACTATACTTCTATAAACTAAAATGTGAACTACAAGTACATTTTAAGTACTAAACTGCTAATGTACTTGTAGTACACATTCCATACCCCAGAGGTGTGGACTCGAGTCATGTGACTTGGACTCGAGTCATGAATTTGATGACTTCAGACTCGACTTGATAAAATGAACAAAGACTTGCAACTCGACTTGGACTTTAACATCAATGACTCGTGACTTTACTTGGACTTGCGCCTTTTGACTTGAGAAGACTTGCTACTTCCCATGAAAACTGGGGAAATTTTTTTTACACACCATGGAGGTTTTCCAATTATATGATCAGGTTGGTCCAGTTTTTCAGAAGTGATCATTTTGAGGCGTGAGGATTTTATTGATGACATGTTTAAAAAAGTTTAGGTTAAAAGGACCCATGTCTATTTGAAAGTTAAACTGTTTTGCAATATGAGGTCAATACAATACGGGACTAAAGCTGCTGTGCTTTGTTCTAGTGCAATATGCTGATGAAATACAAGCATGTTTTGTGAAAATTAAATTTTCAGTTTCTTACTGTATTTGATTAATGTTATTGTATAAATAGAGGTTAAAATAAATACAAATCTTACAGACACACATGATTTGTATACATTTATTTCTGTGGTAAGAGGACTAGAAATGACTCGAAACTAAAATGGTAGGACTTTTGACTCGACTTGAGACTTTCCTCATCTTTGACTCGACTTGACTCGGGACTCGAGGACAAAGACTTGAGACTTACTTGTGACTTGCAAAACAATGACTTTGTCCCACCTCTGCGATACCCTACTGGCATGGAACCATTTTGTGTCACTGGACTTCAGCCTTCAGGCCTAATCTATCAGATTTGATAATCACTGCAAAATATCTAGCCTAGATGACCTTTCAACACATGCGGTATCATTTAAGTCTTCCTTTATTTCGATTCTTATCTTTTATTAGGGATTGTGCCCTCACAAGCGCCTACTTAAGTACCAACCAGGTGTATCTAACAGAGTAGCTGGTGAGTGTATTTTTAACTGTGTATTCTTCTGCATTCTTTGTTCAGTTGCCAGTGTTTTGAAGCCCCGCAAAGAAAAACTACTACAGTGTTATCTCTGGCACCATAAAATGCCATATACAGACATGATTATACCCTTGATCGGCACTGAGTAAACGTTTCTGGCTTTGGCTTGAATGAAACTGAAAGACCTGGAGGAGGTTTTACAGTCGACGGCTGGTGGAGCCAACTCTCCGCTCGGTACCTTTAAAGCCCCGGGTCCAACAGAATGACGTGATGAGGGAGGGGAGAGACACTGTCAAAACTCAAAACAGGAGATGGAAGCAACACAATGGAAATGTGGCATTTACGCTTGCTTTATGGTTCACTGCGAGGGAGATTACAGAGATATGTCTCCATCTGCCACTGTTTATGCCACTGTCTCCTCATCTTGCACTTAGTGATGCAATTTTGTATGAAAAGTGCTTTATAAATAAAGTTTGATTGATTGATTGATTGATCTTTTGAGCTGCTCCTGAACCAATCTGCTACAGGAGAAAACTTTGCAAAACTCTGATCTCAACCACGACTTGAACCTGCCGGTGCGTCTCACCCTCCGAACTTGAACTTGCTGTTCTCTCCGAGGAAAACCTCCTTGTGCCTCCTGCGGTTGGAGCTGCGGCCGCCGGTCACCGTGGCAACAAAACTGGCCGCCGTCAGAGCCAGGCAAGTCAGCACGTCCACCTTCATTTTTCACAGGTCTCCCTGCCAAAACCAACACGACTGCAGCATCCCCGCCGCAGCGAAGCGAGCTCCCTGCTCCACCTCCAGGACTCGACAGCCAGACCATCCACACTCAGAGCCGGAGGTTCTGGTCCAACACCCCACAGCGGCTCGCTCTTTCCTCCTCTACAAAGCTCCTGGATGAAAGTGAAACTTGACAGCAGTGGAAATTCATGAGGAAATCTTGGAGGTATCTCGTTATAGCTCTCCAGGAATCTCCTTCTTTAGTCCATTCACTTCTCTTCACTCTGAACCAGCTTGCTTTGTCTCCGGGTTTGTGGTTCTGTCTCTGATTAAAATCGATATGAATTTATTCCTCGCGGCGATGGAGGAATGACACTAATACCACCCAAATCCTCTTATCCACAGCCACAGCAATCTTTCACTAACCTACAAACGCCCCCCCCCCCCTCCCCTCTCTCTCTCTCTCACACTCACTTTCATCAGTAATCAGGATTTTCCTCAGTGGGACAATGAAAAACCAGGCACCTGCCGGGATTATTGGAGGTCCGCGAACACCTTCAGCCCGCACATGCTTGTGTGACTGTTCGTGCACGTAGAGGTCGGCTTTGGAAGCTGCTCAAAGCGAAAAGATTGTCAAGATCATCTGGGATTTAATCCGTGCTGAAGTGGAGAAAAATGAGTCTAATCCAGCCTCACCTGGTGCTCTCCTCTGTTAACACCTCCGGACCGGAAGAGGGCCGCCCACTGACACAGTGACCCATCTGGGCTTTTACCCACTGCTGTTGCACTTTACTGAATTAATACTGTTTTATACAAATAGACGTGTTCATTCGTCATTAAAGTTTTCTCAACAGGTTAAACTTTCTGCAGTTTTTTGTTGGTCAAATGCCTTTCAACCCTTTAAACCAAAACACGGTTTAAAAAGAAGTTATTGCAAGTTATTATCATCTCTGGATAACCAACACTTCAACTCAGAGTAGATTTAGATTTACGAGTTAAGGACATGGCTGCTGGGATGATACCAGAACTATCCATGCAGACCCGGCACCAGAGGAATTTAACTGTGGGGGGGGGGGGCTGTGGCCTATTCTAGGGGTCCCAGCAAGGCCAGGCAGGGCAATTTTATTTGTTTAGCAACACTTTCAACAACAAGGTAATTCAAGGTGCTTTACATGATTAAGAGGTAAAATGAAATTAGCAGTAAAACACAAAGCATATAAAGTAAAAACAGCAATAAAGCAAGAAGCATACACAGATTCATCAAAGCATTACAAAGGATATAATGTAAGAATACACAAAACATGATACAACAAAGCATTTCTCAAAGGCAGCTCTAAACAGAAACGTTTTTAGTTGTGATTTAAAAGAACTCAGTGTTTCAGCAGCTTCGCAGTTTTCTGGAAGTTTGTTCCAGATTAGAGGAGTGTAACAGAGGAAACTCTGTTACCAATGTCTATTTGAACACTTTCATACCATGGGGTAATTTATTATTAACAGCAATGAATGACAACCCTTTAGACACAAACTTTATTTTGCACATTGAATTGTATATCTGCTGGATTTGGTTTGTCAGATGTCTGATTGTTTAATTGGTTCCAGCTGGTGGGGAATGTTTGGTTCCACCTAGAACAAAGTGCAAATTAGAATCTACTTTTATCATTGAAAACAAGGTTAAATGCATTGATTTAGTGATATGGTTAGGGTGAATTGTGTTTTAAAAATGTTTGTAAATGAAACCCAACTTACCTGTCTTGTCTTCTCCAGAGTTTCCTGCAACACTTGGCACCGTTTTAAAGGTTCTGGGAGGAGCCAAGAGTCAGAATGTATATGGTGTCAAAAGGAAAGTTGTATATATTTATACTTGGTGTGAGGATTCATATGTTTTTAGAATGGGTTTATTAGATAGGGGAGTAATGTAATTTGTGGTATGACTATTTTAGTAGGGCTGTTAAGTGTTCAGGATGCACTC